>CM075205.1:10965708-11215708 GCA_037577475.1 Chaunax sp. Z400
TGGATGTCGAGTTGAACTGTGCAGAAACACATTCGTTGTCCTATTTTCACAATGGATTGATTCTGTTTTCTGTTGTAGACCACTGCATGACGCCGTGGAGAATGACCACGTGGAGGTGGTGCGTTTCCTGTTGGCCTGTGGTGCCGACCCTACCCTCACCTCCTACTCTGGGCGAGGGCCAATCAACATGACCCACAGCGCTACCATGGAAACCTTCCTGGAGGGTAGGAGTGAAATGAGGGGGTAGTAAATATGTGTGCTGCCTTTTCGCCACATACACACACAGTTGTAGAGGTTGACAGCAAAAAAGACCAAAAAACAAGAAATTAAATAAAAACTGGAGCAAAGTTTGAGGGAGCGACTGGCTCTAGGTGCTATTTATAGGCATGATATTAGGACAGTAAAGTCAGAACATTTGATTTGTTGTATTATGAGGAAAAAGTCTGGATTTTAATAGTCCAATGTGAAATGGGTGTTGATGACCTGAGGTTACAGGTTCCACCAATAAGTTCCTGCTCTTATCAGAGAAAATGAAACCAGTTCCATGATGTATGATTTGATATCCAGATGTGTTATGAAGCAGCAGCTGCAGTCCAGCTGGTTTCCTCCACACAGCTGAGCCCAGAACTCACGACATCAGAAAGAGAATTAAAGCTCAGCTGAAAGCAACTTCGTGAAAAATACGTCGGAATATTTTACGATGCCATATTTTTAAATTCAGATTTTTGTGTGTTTCTTAAAGTGGCCCTAATAATCCATTGTAATAATAAGGAATATAAATAAAAGATTAAATAAAACAGAAGAAACAAGAATGAATGAGATTTAGAGTGAATGATTGAAACGTCAGCGTTCGCCAGCCGGTCTGATTACCATTCACCGCCTGTATTTGTTCTCTCGCTCCATCTCTTTTTCTCTCCCTCGCTCTCTCTCCAGAGGGGTTTAATGAGGCTTGGCTGTTGAATCCCAGAACAGCTTACTGCCTCACACACACACACGCACATGCACACGCACACGCACACAAACACACACACACACACACACTCCTGCCAGCATCCATCTACTCAGCGCCAAGCACCGTGGCGACAAGCCGGCACCGTCTGAGCACAAACCCTCATCTTCTTCTTTCTGTCTTTCACTGTGTGTGTGTGTGTGTGTGTGTGTGTGTGTGTGTGTGTGTGTGTGTGTGTGTGTGTGTGTGTGTGTGTGTGTGTGTGCGTGTGTGTGTGTGTGTGTGGCTCATTGTTTCATCTCACTGCCTTCATCCTCTCTCCTCTTTGATAGACCACAAAAGCCACTGACTCTCCGTTTCTCCTTCTCTCTTTGCAGACTATCTCTCCGACCTCCAGGGAAGGTCGGAGGACGATCCAGGAATCTACTGGGAGTTTTATGGCAGCTCAGTGTGCGGTTAGTTTCCACACAAACACGTTCAACCATGCATAGACTAAATCGTCAGGGGGAATAGACAGGAAGGTTCAGAGGGAGGAATAATTTTGGGTTTAAGGAAGTTGGCTCAAGGCTGGACGATCTGTTAAGTTCTGAAAGTATTTCTTTGACTTGACTCCAGCTATTTGTTGCACTTTGTAAATTCAAATGATCCTGCGATAACTTTCATGTAAGTAAAGGGAGCTGAAAATTTCGCTTTGAATTCGGTGCGAACACATTATATGATTTGACAAAAAATCTAGGACTAAAAGGACGATGAAAACTAAGAGCACTATCGCAAACTGACTTACAACTAAAATCAATTCCCGTTAATTGTTAATTTTTTGTGTTTTTTCAGAGCCGTCTGAGGAAGGAGGAGTGTATAACGTTCTTGCTGACCCGCCGGGGCCAGACGAGGAGGAGGAGGATGAAGAGGAGGATGAGGATGAGGAGCACCGTGCCAGGAGAGAGGTGTTTGAGTTTGAGCTGTCCGACCGGCCTCTGCTGCCCTGCTACAACATCCAGGTGTCACTTTCCCAGGGGTGAGTTCAAATAAAACACGTCAGTTGGACGTTAATGCGGAAGTGTTAGACAGGCTTATCGTAGCTGTGTATGGACACCCAGAGCTTCCGGATAGCGTTGTGAACCCAGACACAGCGACGTTTGGTTTTCCAATGCATCTGTGACCTGCACAACATACACAAGGCAGCGATTGTGTTTACTACAGTCTTGGTTGATGTTAGGAGTAAAGGGGGGTCGGTTGTGTTACTCGTGCTAGTGACGCGAGAAAACTCAAATGATCCAGCTGAGTGAAGGTCAGTGAAGGTCAGTGAAGGAAGCAACCCAGACCCAGAAGTTGCTCTAGTCTGGGAATGCCTCAGGTTCCCCCAGGAGGAACTGGGAAGTGTTACTGGAATACCCTCCTAGCTTGCTGCCACTGTAACCTTACCCCTGATGAGCGGAAGAAATTGGATGAAAGAATGGATACACTCTGGCCTTCCACCGTACCATGAATGCATCAATCTCCTCTGGCATTTGCGGCCAAAGAACTAGGACAAAAAGAACTAGGGATACAAATTTTACAGCTAAGGGAACAAGAAGTAAAGAACTTCTACATTTTAGGGCTAAATTAAATAGAACCAAACATTTTAGAACTAATGGAACACAGACTGAAAGACCGGATATATGAGGGCAACAAGGCTAAAACCCAACAACCAGGACTAAATTTAGGGCTAAATAAAGCCGGCCAAAGGAAAAGGAACTGACAAAGGCCACACTTAGTCGTTTCTTATTCCCACTCTTCTTTTTCCTGTCTCACACTCACATTCTTTCTCAGTATTAGTAACACATCTCCCTCTTTCTCACACTTGCACATGGTCCAATTAAGGTGGTGGTAGAAGAGAAAGAAGGGGATAGCGGAGGAGGGAGAGAGCAAATGAAGAGCAGTGTGAGTGGAAGAGAAAAGAGATCCTCAGAGGAGGAGATGGAGAGAAAGAGAGAGAGAGAGAGAGAGAGAGATAAAGGCAGGACAGATGGAGAGGTCGTTAACGAGGATTGCATCGCTGTGGCGACGCGGCTAATTGGCTTCCACTTCGTCTTCTTCCCCTGTCGCTTTTCTCCTCCTCTCTCTTTCTCCTCTTTTCTCTCTCTCTCTCTTGTTTTTTTTTCCTCTGGTGTCTGATGTAGTATTAATGGCTCCTCCTGGGTACAAGGCCACCGGGTACTGATACACATTCGCCCTCACACACTTATATGCTCTCACATGCATTCATTGGGTTGTTTAACATTCCAGCAGCAACTGGACTTAAAGCAACATGTGGCCTTGTCCACTGATGAGTGTGCATTGACTGACATCATGAATCAATAACGGCTCCGTTGATGTTGAGGCTGTCTTCGGCTGCAACAGCAGAATGTATAAAAGATGCTTTATACATCCTCCCTCCGACGTACCTTTCTGACTTTTATGGAAGCCAAATTTCAAATTTTGTGATGATTAAATGTTTAATTTATAATCAAACACTTTTCCTTAGCTGACAATCGTTTGGTCTAAAATTCAATTCAATTCTGTAAAAATTTTCTGATAATTCTCTCCCGTCTTTCCTCCAGCCCCAGAAACTGGCTCCTCCTCGCTGATGTCCTGGGGCGACTTCGGATGACGTCTCGGTCTTTCCGGCGCCTCTTCCCACAGCTGAACGTGCAGTCCATTCCTGAGGATGAGTTCTACCGACAGGCGTCACTGTCACAGCTCCTAACAGGTCCTGATGAGCAGGAACTGGCCTCCTTCAGGCCGGACGTCAAGGACCCTTTGGAGCTGGTGGAGGCCACCCCCGAGCTGGCCGGCATGCTCGGATCTTCTCTGGAGTTTGTAGACACTCGATGGGACTCATTGGAATCTTCGCCACCTCCAACACCGTCCCCACCACCATCAGAAAGACTGTCACCAAGACCGCCACAACGTGTTACACCATTATTTTCACCACAAAGACAGGGGGTGACAGAAGATGGTGCTAAAGTGGACAATACGTTGCAAAACAGGAGTGCAGAGTCTGGACAATTCCAAGGATTTAAAAATATGGGATATTCTACTCTGGCAGGTAAAATAGAAACCAAGAAGGATACTAGACTTTGGGAACCTCAACTTCTCGGATGTAAAAACACTGGGGCTCCTATTCCTACAAAACCAAACGTGACAATGAATGCTAACATGTGGGAGCCGCAAAGACAGCAAAGTAAGAATATTGGGATTGTTAATACTGCAAATGTGGACCCTAAAATTGACTCTAGCATATGGGAACCGCAAAGACAACAAAGTAAGAACACTTGGATCTCTCATGCTGCTGACTCAAACTCAAAAACCGACTTCAGCACGTATGAGCAACAACAACATCGTAAGGATATTGGGATCACTAATTCTGCAAATCCAGACGTGTGCATGTGGCAACAACAGCAGCAGCATGGAAATAAATCTATTAGGAACACTCCCGTCAAGCCCAACGTGGCAGCTGGTGCTCACATGTGGGAACCGCAGCGACTACGAAGCAGGAGCGCTGTGAATTCTGACACAAAAGCAGAAGCTGCCTTGTCAGAACAACAGAGAACACAAAATAAGACCACTACTAATCCAGCTAACTCAAATGGTGCAGGGGATGCTAACATGTGGAAACGACAAAATCAAGGGTGTAAGACTGGCGGGGTTTCGGATTCCACAATCCCAAGTGTTTCAGTTGAGGGTACTGTTTGGGAACCACAACGACTGCGAAGTAAGAATGCAGGAATCACTAGCCCTGCAAAGCTAACAGTGGATACTAAAACGTGGGAACGCCAGGGAATAAAGAGAATTGGTTGCACCAGCACAGCACCTAAAAGAGAGGCCAATGCCTGTGACGACCAAGGACAAGGAGGTAAGAACATAAAGATGGACGCTGCCTGGCAAAGGAACTTGGGCAACGTCAGAGTCCATATCAGGGATCTAGGAATGAAAGTGGGGGGAGGTAACATTCGGAGAGACGTAAAGAAAGAGCAAGGGAAGGCTGCAAGGGTTAAAACGAAATCCTGATAACACAGTGTAACCAAGGAAGTTCAAGAAAGTTGAAAATCTTATTTGACTTTTAAAGAGTTTGGGAGCAGCTGCCCAGTGAGAAATGTTTTCACCACACCAGGAGTCAGGGAAGAAATGTAAATATTGTTTGAACATATTTCGACATTGAAAAGGACAGTGCATCCTCCGTAGAGGGATTGTAACAGTATGATATGTGTACTATATGTATACTGTAAATATGTCTTTTTTAATTTATCAATTCAATCCTCACTGTTGTCAAATTTGCAGCACAATGCAGTTTCTGTGACGTGGTTTGTTGGTTGGAAGGTGGTTGGTTTCCTTTGTGTGTGGTTTTGTATTCAGCATCATGTTGGCTTTTGTCACCAAAATGTTGTCCAATAAATATAAAGAATAAGAAATAAGTCTGAACACTGTGTCTGAATTCAAGTTCAACAGACAGATTAGAAAGGGGTGTGGCAGTGGATAACGCCATGTGACACAGATACAGGAAATGACTCCTCAGTGAACTCTGATCATGCTCACCTGTAGAGAGTCTGTGAGGGTCTACAGATTAGCCTACATTTCTACTCTATATTATCAAAAAGATATTTATAGAAATACTGTGAAAATGTACCAGTTAGGGATCGTTTAGAAGCACGAAGAAGTGAGAGAGAGGTGCGTGTGTGTGTTTACGTCCAGTTGAGTTTAATTGGATGCTCATTTGCATTTTATTCAGAGCTGTGTGTGTGTGTGTGTGTGTGTGTGTGTGTGTGTGTGTGTGTGTGTGTGTGAATGTTAAACAGCCTCTAATTAAAGGCGGTGCAGCGAAACGCAGCAACATTTCATTTCTGGTGGACGGGAAATTAAATTTCACTGATTGGACCGCCGACCTCTCTCTGTCTGAGAGAAATTACAAGACGAGTGTTGTTGAGTTGAAATGTGACTCAGGAGGTTTAACGTCAGGATCTTTGGCTGATCTCAGACTCAGAGGAGACGATTAGGAGCAGGAAAATGTACGAAAACTGGAATGTATTTAACAAATAAGTACACAAAAGGCTCCATGTCAATGAGTCCATGGCCCAAGTTCATTAAATGCTTATGCTAGTTCATCTGCACACAAACTGGGAGCAACATAAGGTGTGAGGCTCCTTTTAATTATTCATATGTGGGTTTTGGGCGTCATGTGAATTAAATCAATCACAGAGGCATCTTCCATTTCCTTAAAAAGTGCACCGTTGCTATTTAAGCAGCCTGCCTCGTCGCTCTGGGATAGGTGGAGGTCTGGACTCTCCACCGTCTCCCAATCGTCTGTCCCAGCAACGACTCCATTTGACTGCAAATGAGCAAATGCAGCCATATTTAACTGATGAGGAGGAGGGCTGCTGCACATCCCCGTGTGTCTAATTGGCTTAGTGATGCACACGGGCAGCAGTCTGATTGACAGCTGATGGGATGTGGATGGATGAAAAAATACATAATTAATGAGAAAAATATGAATTACCTGCAGGTATCCTCCTGCAGCAGGAGTGATAAGCACATCTCCTCCGTCTGTTGCATTTATGCACCAGACACAGCAGTTAAAGTTCATACATGAAGTAAATCTCCCACCATGCTCTCATGATCAATAGCTAGTGTTTGGTTTGTCTGTTCTGGGCTCCTGTAGAAATCATGCAATATGATTAACTCAGTGGAAGAAGACATATTTTCATTCTAGGGTAACGAAAGTGCAAAGACTCTTAGTTTCAGGTCACTAGACACTATTTAAAACATAATCATATTATATTCAATTTCAGGGAATATGAAAGAAGTTAATCTATTGTTCACAGGCTAACTCACATTTCAAAAATCTACAAATATGTACACATTTTGGTGTAAAAGCAGTATCAGTATTAGTACCAGCTGCTGCAACCAAAACACATGAAGCTGTTGGGTGGTCTTTAAGAAGATGCTGCCTGCTGTCTGGTCGTCTGCAGATGATTCCAGGATGCATGTGTGACTCACTCGCTGCTCAAAAAACTGGGACAAAGTATTTTCCTCTAAAATGAAACGGAGCGAGAGTCTATTCATGCATGCAGGATGCTTTCCTCGCTCTCTTGTCTCGCTGTCGGCCTCGCACGTCCTCGCTCAGCCCCATCTTCGCTTTCCGTCGCCCACACCCTTTCATCCTGATGTATGTTCAGGATGAGTCATTCACACTCACACTGGGCACGATTAAAGGATGCAGGCAAGCGAAAGGGAAAAGAGACCTCAACACAAATGCACCTTTTTCTGCATTTTCCTCACTAAGAATATAAATATTCCACTGAGATTTATAACACTGTATATGCATTTTCATAATATCTAACGCTAAACTACAGGAATTATTCTCATTGTTCAGCAATCTTCTGATTAATTTGTTGATTTAAAGAAATCAAATGTTCCATAATATATTCAGAATCTGAATTTAATTCAAACATAGTTTTGTACGATCTAAAGTGCAAGGTTTAAAGTCCATGGTGCAAATTTATTAACTCCTTTTTTCCAGTTCAATGGTGCACAATCTGGGTGCAAAGTAAGGTGCATCATCCAGCTTCACAACCTGAACCGTCACAAACCTTCATAACGGACATGCAGTCCTTTTCTTTAGTCCTTTTCTACGTTTTAATGTGAGCTCTTATATAGACTGTGTTTTATATAACCAGATCTTTATTATATGATCTAATAAATATCCAGACAGCAGCTGTTTCGTCTCTGCGTGTCGAGGAGACTGACGTCAGTGACGTTGACCTGAACAAGGTGTAAAACACACACTTCAACACTGGCTGTGATTCAGACTCCTGTTGTTTATCACGACTTAACCTCGACACGCACACAGCTGGTTCAGCCTCCTGTTGACTCATTCATATTTCATTAGCGCTCTCTCTCTCTCTCTCTCTCTCTCTCCACACGTCTCGCCTCCATCTGAATTCTTCTCCACCTCTTTTGCTCGCTCCTTTTTATCCATCTTTAAGGAGGAGATTTTTCCTCTCTAATTAAGCTCCTCTCGTTGTGGAGACTCACAATAATGGCTCGTGTGAATGTGTTGATGTTTTTCAATGGAAACCACAGTGTTCAATTAACAACATCAACCACACAGAAGACGGTTTACCGGGTTCATTCCAATCAAACTGAAGCCACTCCAAGTCTATTTAAAAAATGGTGAATTTAATCATCTTTCAACCAAGTTTGACAATAGATGTTCTGTTTCCTAAAGAAAATCGACCTGCTGCTCAGGGAAGATGCCCTTCGATCACAATCTGTCCACTTTTCTCTCCTGATTTAAATAAAGTTAGAATCAACCCATCAATCGTCATCATTATCAATAAATAGCCAATACATATTTTATCAACAACTAACAAACCATTAATCAAGGCAGCTTGTCAAAAACTAACCATCCAGCTAACAGCAAACATTTATTACCAAGTAATGATTCATTTTCACGATTGTCACATTCAACTATCCATTAATCACAAATCATGGAATGTTTTCATCACAGACCAATCAACCAACTAACTTGCTAATTTTTATCCACAACCAAATAAACGTGCAGAGAGAAAGAACCAGAGATGGAGGGAATCATCTCTTTAGTGGAGGAGATGGATGGTTGTCACCTGCAGGGATATTGTTGGTTGCATCATTGTAATATAATGACTTTATTCTAGTATAATTACAACTATATTCTCTCAATGCTTGACTTTATTCTTTTTTTGTTAGCATTTATTGAGCACTTTGTCCTAACTCTGACTGAGCACAGAAAGAACCTAGACCTAAACTATCATTTTCCCTCACCTCCAGTCTTTATGCTAAGCTAAGCTAACCATGTCCTGGACCTGTCTGACATCTTCTCATCTGGCTGTGGGAAACATGATGGCCTGTCACTTTAAGGAGTGATAAACGGGGTAAACGCTGGGTTTCATCACCATCTCCACCCCCAGCAGCCGCTCCATTCTCTGCTGCTTGTGTGTTTTCCATTAGTGTGTGTGTATAATAAGTGTGTAACTGTGATTGTGTACTGTATAAAAGCCTTGTGTGGTTGTGTGTGGCTGCCTAACACCACTGTCGAAGCCGACAGATTGAATTGCTAATGCACCGCAGGGAGTTTGCTCGTGTGTGTCACTGTGCGTGTTGGTCGTCTGGCTGTTTAGCGAGCGAGACGAGCAGCGCTGCCGATGAATATTTAAACAGAGGGAGTGAGAGAGAGAGCAGCCATCATTTATTGATGTTGCTGAAGGGAAAGATGAATAGCCCGTCTGTGTACACAGCGCTAGAGAAGAGTGTGTGTGTTGGAAACAGCCGCCATCCGAATGCAAGTCGGCACCTGAGAAACTGCAGAAGCCAGATTACGACTCAAAGGGATTGGCTTGATGGATTGGCGGTGTCTGAAACTTCCTTTCCAATAGCTGACAATTCAACGATTTGGCCCGTCACAATTTTTACTTGCGATTATTTGAGCTAACTGCAATCAGTTTGCATAATTCTTATGATCACTTCCATTTATCTGTATAAAAACAGCTGGATTAAACAGAAATATACAACCATAAATATTTTTCCGCCATTTGATATTTGACTTCTGTTCGTTAATGATGTTATCAGGTTGTGCCTACTCTGCCCTTTTTACACAGAGATCCCTTCTCTGCAACGCCTTCGTTTGGACTAAAAGTTTTTAAGCTTAGCCAAGGAAGTCTTTTTAGCAAGCGATGTGTAACGGAAACAGACTTGGCGAATGAATCACAGGAAAACATCAGATCAATCTAGATTTTTTTTTCAAATCCAGTGATAATGTTTAAAGTTTTGGGTGGAAATGTGTCTTTTGATAAACGATAGGGGCAACTCGTCAGACTGGTTTTCGTGTCGTCACGCTCTGCCAGTAATTATTGCCTGTCTAATCTTTCAAAGAAAGGTTGTCTCATGTTTACACGCCAAACAGGAAGATCAGAGGTCAGACCTTCAAGAGGTGTCGACAGCGTGACAGCGAGAGAAGAAAAAAAGGTTCAAGGGTAAAAGAGGATGTCTCTGAATGTGTGTGGAAAAGATGTATGGAAGCAAATAAGAGCCTTCATTTCAGCTTATTAAATGATGTTCACAAATCATTCATAGGATGCAGCTGTATAAAATATTCTGTGTCAAAAAATTGCATGCACGTATTTAAATGTATGAATTTGTAAAAAAAAAGTCCAGAATGTGTAATAAATGTTTGCAAAAACATAAAAAATTGTGCACACTTGTAAAAGTTTTGTAGCCACAACGATGAATGATTTTGCTGTTGTTTAGATCACGTCTCCAGATGACGTCATGTTCAGAGTTCATTCATGTTTTCCACGATCACAACACCCCAAGTACCCCTACACCAGAACATCAAGGAAGTATAATAGTACAACAGCTACAAATTTTTTATAAATTCATATATTCAGATTGCCGCAAGCACAAAATAATTATGACCCTTTTATGCTTCCATACAGAGAGAGGCATTCAGATGGGTACACGAGGACGAGCCAGCATGTGTCTGTATGGGAGCGAGAGAGAGAGAGAATGAAGGAGGGAATCAGGACGGTTTCAAGGTTCCCCTTTTCTATTCGCCGCTCGCCCGCTCCCCTTTCTGTCTCACCCTCTCTCTCACACACACACAGCCAGACAAGGTCACACACACACACTCCCGTCTTCATGCCTCACTGCCAACCCCTTCATCGCTCTCTTTTTTCTCTCTCTCTCTTTCGCTGTAATGCAGACGCCTGCTCGTTTACCCACTGCTGTACTTGTCTGACCCGTTCTCTCTCTTTTCAAGGAATGAAAAGGAAGAAAACCATTAGATTGCCACCTCATCTCCTCCTCCGGTCTGTTCCGATGTGGTCAGTTTCATCCAGCAGTGGGAGACATGTTCAGATCTTTTACTTCAACATACATGATGGAATGTTTTAGTAATAAAATGTGTAAAAGCAGTGACACCTTTCTTATATTTTGTCAGTTGTGTACTTGTACTTGAAGTAAGCAAACACACTTAATGTGAAAAAAACTTTACCGCGTCCATAAACATTTGTTTTTGAATTACGGATGATTGAGTTTCATCAGCAATGGTGGTTGTTTAAAGCCTGAGACACACCAAACAAACACCGCTAAGTCATCATGTCCGTCCATCCATCCATCCATCCATCCATCCATCCCTCCACTTCGCTTATCTGGGTTGGTTTGCATTGGCAGCAGGCTAATCAGGGTGTTCCGGATGTTCCTCTCCTCAGCAACACTTTCCAGTTCCTCATGATGCACCCCGAGACGTTCTAGGTGAAATCCTTGCAGCGAGTTCTGGGTCTTGTCCCAGTTAGACGTACCTAGCTCGCTCCATTTAAACTGTTACCGATCCGGCACTGTTGCTCCCTCTGCTGCTGGGTCAGAGGCAGAACAACATGACGTTATACAGAAGGCGAAACAATGGCGCCGCTTTGGACAGGCTGTGTAACAGGTGCAAGTAGCTTCAAAATATTCATCATGTTGTGTCTGAATAAACAATTGGGCTTAGCAACGAGAAACTTCATCACACTTTAAGAAAACATACATCGCAAATAAATGCAATCCTGAAATGTTGCAAATAAATGTGATTCTTTTAGTTTTACAAACATTTGTCGATATTTTCTCTTTCGAACCACTAACGATTTATTTTTTTTAAAGTTATGCTAGCTTGACGTTACATATGTGATGGTTCTGAACTGGACCGTGCTCCAGATGTTTCCTACCAACAGATTATTAAAGTCTTTGCCAGCTCATTTCCTCGGTTACTGAGAACTTAGAGGGTCGTTATGAGGAGCTGCTGCAGTCCCTGTAAGACTTTCTGTCCTCAGCTCGCCGCTGATATGAGCACAGAGACGAGCGGCGGCTGCAGCTGGAGAGAAAAAAACATTCGTGTGCGCGCATTCACCCACACACAAAAACACACACACCAAGGCAATTAGAGCGTTGCATGAAGACTGAAAATGTGTGTGTGTGTGTGGAAAATTAGACTGCCTCATTATTCAAATTGGCTCGGAGGAGAAACGCAGCGCTCGCCTCGTTTACGGCGCAACAGAGAGAGAGAGAGAGAGAGATCTGTCATTCCCTCCTCCCTTCTTCTCCTCCTCCGTCTCCTCGTTCTGTCATTCACCATCCCTTTGTCCTCCCTCACCGCCGCCTCCTTCCTCCCCTCCTCTGTCACTCTCAATTCCCTCCTTCCCTTTTCTCCTTTTTCCCTCTCCGCATCTCCCTCCATCACTCACCCCTCCTCTACGTCCTCACCCCTTTAATCTGTCACTCCCTCCTCCCCCCTGTTCTCAAATTACATCCTCGTTGCCGCCTCGTTTCTCATCCGTCGCCGGGGGCTGTCGCCGAGGACCAGCGAGGGCGCTAAACGATTTCCCACCATGCATCACTCCCCTCACATGCACACACAAACACACACCAATTTTTTTCATGTTGTAGAAATCCACAGTTGACTTGTTGATGCAGCGTTAAGGAATCAAACCAGTGACAAAAATATACATTTTTTAATTTTAGTTGACTTTCAAGCATCAAAATCTTACATTTTCATTGAAAGATTATCCTGATGGTGGCGCTAGAGAGAAACTTCAAAAGTCTTTACATTTACACCAAACCAAAAATCCAAATAATGGAAAGCAAAACCTTAGATGCAGATAAGACAACAGCTTTGGGCTAAATGCTAATATCTGCATGCTAACATTAGCTATTAAGCGCTAAAAATACAACCCAAAACAAAGGAGCTGATGTCACTCGGTTTTCAGGTATTTGATCATTATAAATTAATATATTGATCTAAAGATGGCGCTAGATGAGGAATCAGAGGATCGCCAAATTTATAACAATTCATCCTGAGGCGAAAATTAAAGTCTGAACCATATTTCGTAAAAATCTATCTGATTTTAAGATATTTTTTGTTCCATGTATTTCCAGACTTTTGTGTCTCATGTGTTTCTGAATCTAGCACATTTCTTTGTGTTATTTTTGTTGTTTTGTAGATTTTCTTTGAGATTTTCTTTATAATTGTTGACTTGACTGTTGACTGCAGTTACATATTTTTTGTTTGTTTTTTTCACAAAAAAAATGTGTCAAGGTAAGTTAATCTCTGCTGTTCTCCATGATGTTCTGCATGATTCACCGCTTCTCATTTCTGTTTAACGTCTCTGCGACGATCGTTTGACATCAAATAACCTTCAATCATGCAAACGACGACGAGAGCAACCACAGGAAGGAAGGAGAGAAGGACACCAGAGGAGAAAGAGAAGGAGGAAGAATGAGAGAAACGATCATAAGATGGATAGAAAGAAAAGAGGAAAGAGATGGAGGCTAATAGACGTCTGCAGGATCACATAAATCACACGCTTCCAGTCAGACAAATTGATCGCTCTCTTGCAAATCTCCCCCAGTGCACCGACTGACAGGCGCTGAGTGTGTGTAGGACGACCCGACAGATAAAACAACCAAGACAGAGAAGAAAGAATAGACAGAAGAGAAAAGGAGATGGATGACAGACTAAAGAACAGCAATAAGAAATCTAAAGGCTACTATACGGTTTACAAAAACAGTATTTAATTTTTTTTATAGATATTATCACACACATTTAGGCTGAAAATGTGTTTATCCACAACGATTTTTTTAACTCAGCAATCTCGCAATACCACCACAACAAAAAGGACATGGAAAAAACAAACGCTCACCCTTCCTGTTGCATGACATCGATCTCATCCTCTACTCGAAGCCTAACAAGCTTAAGGATATCGAGGACATTTTGGGTTAATTTTCCTTTGAGTTAGCTGCTAACAGCCTCTAGCTATTGTTTAAATCTCCCAGTCGTGGGCCGCACACATAATACGACATCAAAACATCACCCGCCCGTCCTGTACCATCTCGCTGATTTTTCGACTCCAGGAACTTCAGCTACTTTACATACAACAATTATCTTTTTCTGTTGTTGTTACGCAAAATTTAATGATAAATGATAAAGTAGAAGAACTCCATCGCCCTCTAGTGGTCGAATTGAAATGTCACATCATGCGGCCCGTGTTATTTTATTTTAACACAGCCTACAACTTTTAAGAGCTCATTTAATCGTAAAGTTATTCTCTGATTCAATGACCCACCAGCTGTCTGTCAGGACCACCGTACCCATGGCGACGGGAGACAGAGAGGCAGACAGATGCGTGTGAATGTGAGAGATGTGACAGGTGAATAATCAGAGCTGTAGCGCTGATCGTCACGGAAACGATGCCTGACAGCAGCGACAACGGCGGCGACAGCTCACACACACACACACACACACACACACAGAGGGAGCACCTGTTAACGGAAGCACACATGAACACACAGTCTGAGCTCATGGTTTAGTCAGGGACCTAGAACGCACCACAGATGCACTAGCCATACCAGAGACACTGAATGCACCACAGGGATACTACACACCACAGAGTCACTGAACATACGATACACATGCTGAATGCACCACAGAGACTTGAATGCCCCATGGAGGATCTGAGTGCATCACACACACTGCATGCACCACAGAGACTCCTACCATGCCACAGAGACACTGAATGCACCACAGAGACACTATTAAACCCACCTAAGAGACTTTGAATGCATCACAGAGACTGAACACGTCACAGAGAATCACAGAGAATTAGGGGCGGACTTTGTCGATCGGCCCTTCTGAAAAAGTCAATTTGTCACGTGTTGAGCCAAGCAAACTTATGTCTAAGGAAACATACAGTAAAGCCACTTTATCAGACAAGCTTGTTCTGAAGAACAAAAAAAGAAAAACTGGTTTCCAGTCACCAAATGTTTCAGCAGCGATGATAGCGCTGCACTGCGGTGGTGCTGTCATCAGTCAATTCATTTAATATATTATATTATATATCAATATATAATATTTATTACCATACAACGCATATTCAAATACAAAGCCCGTCCACAGGCAGTAACACAGACAGGTGTATGACTGACCTCTTCAGCTTTGGCTCTGTCACTGCTGATGGGAGTGGAAGCATCCAGGTATCCTCCACCTCCACTTCTCATACACGTGACTCCCAGTTGCTGGTTGTAGTCCTCTTCCTCGGGTGGTAGTCGTGCTCCTCCTCCTTCTTCTTCTTCTTCTTTCGGATTACTGGCAGAGTCCTCCTCCTCCTCCTTCTATGGTGTGCTTTTCTTAGCTTGACCGATGCTCTCCTTGTTAGCCACTTAGGCTAGTAGTGCTACCAGTACCGATAGATTCCTTAATATCCGTTTCATTATCCTCACTGTTGTGTTGAAAGAACGAGCAAGATGAGAATTAAGATGTTAAAGTAGAACAGGATGAAATTAACTTTCCTATTCTCTCGCTCGTTGAGTTTTAACGCACCTGACTTGTACTTTCTCTCCATTTTACCGCCTAGCTAGAGTTAAGAAAACGCAAACAGCTCACGTGCGCATATCAAATAGACGCTTACTACATATGTTGTAGTGACGGCCCACAATTCCCATGAGGCATAGCGCTGTGGAGAGTAGCTTTTTAAATTTTGAATTTTAAATTTTACTGTTTGGTTTGCCTTTTTCCCAAAATGGAAATGTCGCCCTTTTATTTTTGGTATTTGGTGAACATACCAGATGAAAGGCCACAAGAACGCGAGAATGTTCTAATCAGCTGATCCTGTCTACAAGCTTTATGAAAAAAAAACAACAACAACCACAACGAAATATTAAACTCATCACAACTTATGGATACATACACACTGACCCTGGGTGGCCGCCACCCGCCCCTCACTGCTGACAACCCTTGACCTTTAATTTACACTTCCACACACAAACATTTACACACTCACTAATGAATGCTGTTTAAGTGTGTGTGTGTGTGTGTGTGTGTGTGTGTGTGTGTGTGTGTGTGTGTTAATTACTGTAGGTTTGACCTTGTCAACCACTAATTGGCACTCTGACACACACACCCATGACATCAGCTGTGTGTGTGTCACAGAGTGCATGTGCAGACAGTGATGTTACAACAGTGCCCCCTGCTGGTCTCAGTCATTACTGCATATTTCTGCATTGTTTGTGAATGGAACAAATGTGCTGATAAACAAAGAATAAAGATTGAAGAATTATATATATTAATAATCTGAATTTATTTATAAGAATTATGTTTGGACATTTAGATCATATTTGAGGGCAGAAATAAAATAATCTAAGAAACCAGGTTGTGTCTGGTCTCAGTGAATTTTATAGTCCATCATCCAAAGTAAAAATTTATAAGTGCTACAAGAAAAGGTTGAAGTGCAAAGAGGACAGGTTCGCAAGCAGTAGTTCAGAGTCGGTTTGAATCCCGCCGGTGCCTGGAGCGTTACTGCAGTGGGAAAAGGAGGGGGCTGTGTCCGGCTCGTGCAACAGAAGCAGGGGGTTATGGGAAAAAAAACATGAACAACTGAGATTTACTGCAACATGATGATGCAACAAAGTTTGTTTGTTTTAAATGTTGAAAGAGTCTTACAGCTATATAATAAAACACTACATGATAAAGCCACATAACATTAAGAATGTTGGAAAACTAACATAACTAATCAACTATTACTGTAGCTCTCCAGACCTGTAAATTATCACTCAGAAAATAAATATTTCATTGTGTTAGCAAATGATGAAACTGTTGTTGAGGATGAAACTCCTAAATACACTTTACCGTGTCTCACAAACAGAAAAACATCACATTATTTTTGTCCTGTGCTACATGCTGCTGCAGGACATTATGTTCTAAAAGCTCAACACACTGCTGAGGCTCATGGGTACTGTAGTATTTAGAGCCATCATCTGTGGCAGCTAACATAAAACAAACCAAAAAAAAGTATTTGGAAGTTATGCTAGATTGTGATGCTGCAGTGACTTCCTGTGCTACAGATGTTTCCTGCCAGCAGATTACACATTAATGAGAGGAGCTGTAAACATCCAGAGTGTAAACAGGCTGATCATGTATCCTGAACATGGCCTGTCAACACACAGAGCACGCTCTCAGCTCGTGGAGTTCTGTGGACTGGACTTTATTTTTAGATGCAAAACAGTGAAAAGAGAGTCAACAAACAACTGATAAACACTCAGTGGAGTCAACATAAAGAGCTGCAATATATTAAATAAATAGAAAATGAATGGTAATAATATTCTGACACCTTCACATTTACCTTGAAAACTATTGTGGGGGTCCTGACCTCCATGTTGTGACACAATAGAGCAAAAATGATCTATTTTTTTACTAATAAGATTGTTTTCCTGGACTATTTTATGTCAAATGGTTTAATTTTTGACTAATTTTTTTCATTTTTGTGACTCATTATTTATAATCAGGGAAAAAAATTCATGCATCTAGACCGCAGACCCATCGTGATTCAATACCCACCAGGTGTTGCTGATGCAGAAGACCTGTGACAGGATGTTACAGACCTAAGAGTTTCAGCCTCTCTGGTTGAAATTGCCTCAGATAATAACGATGAGTCAGAAATTCCTCCTTGCGATAAAAACGTTTGTTCCCAAAGTCAACACTGAAAAGCTGCTGACTCGAGCTGCGTTCACAAATGTCTGGTGAAAAGATTCACTTCTCAGGAGTCAGGTTTCTGTTTCTGTGCTCAGCAAGTTCAAAACCTCACAGTAGCAACGGCAAACATGGCGTTGCCGGGTGAAACTATTACTCCTGACGTCTTATCATAGTGTTTGTTTAACCTTTATTTAAACTAGCAGATTTGTAAAATGAGAAACCTCTTATGTGAAAGCAGAAGAAAGAAAACTTCACAGAGAAAGAACAAAAAACACCAAAATACTCATGAAAACCTTTAATTGCCAAGCTGGACATTAAATACAAAAATGCATAGCTGTTATATTTTATTTTCACATAAAACATTTTTCACACAGTCCACCCATTAGAGATTAAAAAAAACTTTTAACAGAAATGTCCTTGACCTTAAAGCTGCAGTTTGTGATTTCTACTGCTAAGACTTTTAAATTAAAGACAATACAGTTCAAATATTCATAAATCTCACTGAGATTTTTTTTTTGAGTGGATGAAATAGAAGAGCAGAAAAGCAGCTTTTAAATCTTGAAGTTCTGGACAAGTTTCATATAAACATCAACCAATGAAATTTGTCGATACCAGCTTTAACAATAACACAGCCAATCAGATCTCTTCCCACACGGACAAGAAAAAACAGCTGAAAACATCTTTTAAAGTTTTTCAGCTTCTGAAATGTGAAGATTTTCTATTTTATCACAGTAAACTGAATATAACTGAATATAATATAGTACAAAACAAGACGTCACCTCTCAAATAAACAAACAAAAAATAACACAAACAATAATATTTCCAACAATGAACTGATTCATCAGAAACATTTTCAGCAGATTCATAAATAATGAAAACAATCCTTAATTCAAGGATTAAAATATGAATGATATAAATTTTTATTTATATTAAAATATTTTCAGTTTACAGTTTAGTAATTAATCCCATCTGGAAACAAACTCACTGGTGAAAATCATCCCGATTCGCTGTTAGAACCATTTTGTTTTGTTATCATGCTCGTCAGCTGTTCTGGAGATAAACACTTCAACAGCATTTTATCATCACTTTGTGCATCTGTAGCCTCATATTAAGCCAAGTGCTTCTGGAGGAGTAAAGCGGAGTCAGTGTGTTTGCATAGTTTTCAGCAAGAAAAGAATAAAGACGGCTGGAGGACAAACAAAAAGACGACAGACAAAAACCCTGAAAAACATTGTGCAAACAGCCCGAAGAAAACCAAACACCCACAGCGTAACTGGAGTCGGACAAACAACGAGACTCTTGTTCCAGTTGTCTGATCTCAACGTCTCAGTCCCTTTGTAATTAATAGAAATGCTTCTGAATGAACCATAACGGTTTTGTCACATATTTTAAATCATTAACATTTCTTCATTCTTCCATTTCTATGAAAATCTAAATGTTTAATTTTTGGTTTACAGTGTAGCTGAAAGCAGAGAATGATTGGCTCGTGCCCTAAAGGACATTTAATATTTGATAGCTGACATGCTAAACATTATCAGAAAGACAAATATGGATGCTGGGAAATGAATAATCTGAGTTTAATCTTTTCTAGCTTTTAAAGGACAACTGATTACATAATGACTTTATTTCTGGGTCAGATATTGGGCCTTTTTACCAAAGCTTCATGCAGACCAAATCAGGCATTGTGGTGATTAGCATGGAGCTGTGTAGCGGTGTGGGAGCATATCAGTTTGTAAACTGTGCCTGATAGCAGTTGTGTGCCTTCGTCTTCAAAAAGTGAATTTTGTTGTTTTTTTTAATAAGATTCTCTAATTCAACTTTGTCTTTTTTGGTTTCCTCACAGAAATGAAGCAGAATCTGTATTTAATTTATAGTTAATGAGTTAAAACATGTATAAAAAAAACGTATGGTCGAATATTTCTATAAATTATTTTGTCCTCAGTCAATTCCTGCAGCCGATCTCCTCCTTGTAGCGGGTCGTGAGGGTGTTGGCCTTTCGCGTCAGTTTGGACAGAACCGTGTGGAGTCCATTCAGGTGGAAATGAAACTGTTTCTCCAGGTCGTCCTCCTCCACTTCCGGTCGTGACACCTCCGGTACTCCCACCTTTTCCTTCCGCCGCTCATCACTTTGCAGGACGCCCCACTCGATGTCGTTGCGGATGGACTTCAGCAACATGTATGAGCCGTACATGTCGCCATCCTGGTGGAAGTAGGCGGTGCCGTTGGTGCCATTAGCGGTCCTCATTGCCTTCATGTCCTCCGTGTCATCCAGCGGGACGTCCCGCAGCAGGCTGGGCACCATCACCGTCTGGTCCATGTTGTTGACAGCGCCGATGAAGCGGTTCATGGCATTATAGAGAGAGTTCTTCTGGTTGTAGGATTCTGGTATCTGCATCATGGTGAGCAAACTGGAGTGAAGACTTTTTTCACCTCTGTCACAGTCCACAGCCAAACTTAGCCCGCTAATACTCTTTAATGGATTATTATGAGGCTAGAGCCAGATCCTAGGTCAGGTATTAACTAGCTCCTGTGCTCCGATAGCTGGACCAGGTTACACAGGTAAACTCACCATGTCTTAATGCATCAATGAGCCGGTTTCCTGGTTAAATAAATTTGAGTCTTGTGTCCCTGCTGAGGATGGATGGCGTCTCCTGCTGCAGGACACCAACCGACTGTTTCACCCCAGAGCTCAAATTACAGGAAACAAACCTGAAACAGAAGAGAGAGGGTGATGGGCTCTATAAAGAGAGCTTTAAAAGAGGAACATAAACACAAACCTTAATTCGTGAATTAAATGATCAAACCAAGACTTTAGAAATAAAGAAGACGGATGAAAAAAATATCAGGAAGTCTCCATCTGCCTATTTCTGCTAACATCAGCAAATGTAGCAAAACAATTAGCAAAAAACAATCTATCGGCGATTACCGTTCGTCACCGGGATGTAAACATTTAGTTATAATTTTGATTTTGATAAACAAGACAAACGACTGACGAACTAATATCTCGCTGAATAGCATATAAGCTATGAGTTTCCAGGTAGTAAACTTACAAATTTTACTATGGCGACGCCAGAGCCCGCCCTACTCTGCCTCTGATTAGCTGACCCTAATATTCTTTTCATCATAACCAATCACTAAATCTCGTGACTAAATCGAACCAATCCAACCAACTGTAGCAAGAAGTACTAGCCAACCAGAGGCAGAGTAGGGCGGGTCATGCCTTCACTGTAGTAGGATCCATCACTGCGAACCAGGATTGATGCATCCGCAAAAAATTAAACATTGCGGTGAAACGTTTTTACTTTGTACAAAACTGCAGCGAAACATTTTAGCCTTAAAACAAACAGGGAGATTAAAGTGAGAATAATATTCGAGCTAAACACAAGTGGAATTCTGACAGCATCCGGTAATGGAACTATCACCCTGTCATTTCAAAACTGAAAGCAATGACAATCACACACAGGAGAAAAGCCTTTTCCGTCTTTATTTACGGTAAAAAGGTTGTTAATTGTTAACTAGGAATAAAACCGCACAGTTCTTTGCCTTCATTGTTGGCTAATTTCCTGTACCGTTAGCTCCCACAGTCGCTCATATCAACCGAGAAACATCCGGAGTGCAGGCGCGTAGTGAACTTACCGTCCGTCGTGTGTTGCTCCTCAATTCTGTCGGTATTTGAGCCGCAGGTCAGCCCGTTAAGCTTTCCAGGATAGAGTACCGGGACCGTCTACAGGCTTTGTTGCCAGCAGCTGCAGGAGTCGCAGGGCGGGAGAGGCGGAGCGAGGATTATCAGCAACCGCCGAACCTCCAGACACAGCCAATCACAGAGGGACCAGGCCATGTGACGTCACGGACATCTCTCAAATAATTGTTTATTTCAACATCTATCAAAGACTAGGTGGGTCACAATAATATTAGTACAACAATTAGAAACATAGTTATTCCATTGAAATAACACAACGATAGAGGATGAAATAAATAGACACATCTGAAACATTTGTTTGTCTTTGTGGGGTTTTTTCATGGAGGAAAAGGAGGGTGAAGTTTCCTGTTTTAATTCTCATCACATGATACTTTACAGAAAAACAAACAATTAGATTACTGTCTAATAACATGTCAGATACACTCATCATTGTGTAGTTCCTCTGAAAAAAACAACAACAATCACTTTGGACCTGCTGCTCACCATACAGAGACATAACTACAGTACAAAACACCAACAAATACTTATTACATTCTGTAAATAATAACACAATACACAAAGCCATGTTTGGACCCTGGGTCAATATCCCTAGTAAGCCCAAAAAAAACTAAAAGACATTGAAATTTTTCAAATCAAGGTCCATGTAGTAGCTGGTATGGAGTTGTCACTTTACTTTATATCAAAATATACAAGATATTTGAACATTTATAACTGCATAGTCACTCAAGACAAGCACAATCTTATAAATATAATAGAAACAACAGGACATATTCCAGTTTGGTGCCCGAACAGGCGCCATGACATCATCAATTTATTTAATAATATTAGTATTAAAATTATTATTATGCACTATTTGTTGAGCTGAGCCAGTTTTCCACGCAAAAGGTGAGAGTTACACAATCCAAAGCTGCGTCCTCGTCTATTTTCTGTAAAAGAAAGTACAGAAAGAGCAGATGGAGGTGATGAACGACAATAAGCATGAAGTAGGTGTGTGTGTCTGTGTTACCTGTCAAACCATCTCGTACTGGTTGGCGTTGATGAAGCGAGACAAACAGCAGGCCAGTGACATCCCTATCACCTGAGACGGAGACAGAGATTATGATGATGTCATAGAAATGAGTCATGTATGCTTCTTTTTGACTGAAAACAGACTGTAATTTAAAATCAGTTTTTAAGGATGTGATGAGATACTACAACACAGACTGCACAGAATTCAGCCTCAATGCCACAATCAGTAACAGATAAAGGTTAGCTTATGTTGTACCTGAGAGAAGGCGATGCCAAAGGTAACTCCAGCTATGATTCCCATGTTGCTCTCTATGACCGACGTCACCAACTCATAACAGCCCTGCAGACACATAGTTCACTCATTTATCCATCCATTTATGCATTAATGCATTTCACATTAGGCTCATGTCATGAATCTATATAGTATTTACTGTCTGACCATGCAACTTCAAACATAAGCAAATAAGGATTTGAATGTTATGTGTTGTGTGTGAGTTTCCAACCTGTTTGTGGACTTTGTGAGCAGCCAGAGTTCGGTTCTTCAGGTCTGCTGAGGTGCAATCAGAGAAACTAACACAGCAGCTGGCAGGAATCCCACTGACTGGAAAATATACACTGCTGAACCAACTGGTGTAGTTATAAACTCCACAGCAGTGTAACTATAAAGACAGACAGGACATAAATGATCTGTAGGTGTTCCTTAGCTTTTAGAGCTGATCATCTGCCTAGTTTGGGCTTTTGTTACATCAAAATAAAGGTTTGAAAGCACCTATCTGTTTCTTACCCTCACACACAAATAACTGTATCATCAGCATAGAAACGGATCCATACAATAGAACATAGGTAAGATTAACTTGCATTTTACAAAAAAGCTTTTTCCTAAAAAATATAAAGGAACAAGAATAGAACCCTGAGGAACCCCACAGGTGATTATTGATGCTGTCATTGGGATTATCCTGTTGCTTTGCATCTGTTGGATGTAGAAGCAGGCAGCTCTTTCCTAACATGGTAGCAAGAACTACTTTATAAGCGTATAAATAATTCAGTGTAATATTTACAGCTTGCTTTATTGCTCTCTTGTGGGCAAAATATAAATTAATAGCACTATAAGTGCAGAAAGTAAATATGTAAACTTCTAGGTGAAATTAAAACAGTTTTACTCAAACAGAAATGAATCTTCTCACAATTCTCTCCCTATCAAGCCATTATAACATTTAAAATATGTGATTTCTTCATTATATTAAAACAAAGAGACACTGACTCTGCGCTGAACATCATCCACAGCCAGACTCCTGTCGTCACGTCCGTCGTATCTCATCACTGCATCATTGTATGTAGTGAGGAATGTCCCTTTAATCTGAACACACATGCACACAGTATGTTGTCATGTTGTCAGTATGAACGGTGCAGTTTATTTACAAATGATGCGTATTGTCAAAATTACCTCATGGCGAAAGATGAAGCCGGAGATTCCAGCGATGAGTTCAGTTATGAAGACCAGAGACAGGAACACGGCATACTGGAGGGAGGTCAGAGGTCAGGTTATACGAGGAGTCATGAAGATGTTGTGTTATAGTTGGTGGATCTTAACATACTCTCATGTACTATAATTAAGTACACTGCTCTTGTACTTTACTTGTGGGATTTATTGTATTTTATTAGTAGTGAATACTTCCTTCACCAGAGCCAATAGTCTGATGAACTACATAACAGAGACCGACCACTTTTAACATCCAGGGGCGGCCCTTGCAGGTGGCGAAGCAGCCGAACAGTCCGAACAGCACGATGGCGACTCCGGTGCCGGTGAGGACGTATGGAGCATTGGAGGGGCTGCTGGAGATCAACAACGTGTAGGGGCTCAACATGAAGCTCCACCATAACCCCACCGACAGGAGGACCACACCTGTCACCTGAAGGGCGACAGGTCAGACTGTCAACCAATGAGGAATCATTTATCCTCCATCTCTGAAATCATAGAATGTCATATTAACAGATATAGATAGTATACATGAAGACTACGACTACACATCCTTACAGCTGACTCTTTGTCGAGGAGATTAAAACAAGCATAGAAAGTGTTTAGATCGCCTGCCGCACATATATGTGGTGTTGTTGGTATGTATGAGATGATTAACATGATAATAAAAAGTAATTGTGTGTTATTATTGATGATATTTATATTTAAATCTGAGTCACACACACTGCGCTCCTGTTATATTTTCAGATCTTCATTATCGTCTCAGTGTCTCAGCTGTGGCCTCCTCCTCATTCCTCAGTGCCCAGATAATTACTAAACCTCCTCCACCATCCTCCACCTGACCTCTGACCACCGCACGTATTACAACATACGTCCTGATATCTGACACGTTTATTTAGAATTTAAATACTAACTTTCCATAATCAACAACAGAAACTGAAAAATCAAACATTTCCTTTTACTTTAGTACAGTGTGCTTTTCAGACAGTATAATTCAATACACTACAAAATAAAACTTTATGCAGCTGCAGGGGAAAAATTCAAATATTTGAAATATGTAGATAAATTTAAAGTGAAACAAATAATGATGCATTTTTAATACGATCATCCCAATAATTGTAAGGACATTTTAGATGTTTAAATATCTATTAAAATAAAGAAAATAAAAAGGAAGTTTCATTCATGTTTGTTAATTAAATAAAAACAGTGTAGAATAAAATTGGCTGACATGAAAATGTGTTAAAAATGGTAAATGAGGTGAGAGAGTGTTTTCTCACCCAGAAGATGAGGGAGTAGAGCAGCAGCAGCGTCTTAAGACAGAAGATCACCGGTTTGGTTTCCATCCTCCTGGGAGCCATAATCCAACTGAGGGACACTCTCTCCGTCTCTCCCTTTACTTCCTCTCTCCCCTCCTTTATTTTTGGGTCTCTCTCTCTCCCCCGTACCTGAAACTCAGAACCATCCCACAAACAATGCATAAAAATGGCAACAAATGTCAGACGTAAAGAAAAACAATCTACAAAAATAAAAAAATGGTGCCAGTATTTAAACACATAGGACACCAAAAACAAAAGCTAGCTTCTGTTTTGGCAGGTGTTATTATTGAATGCAAACTGAATAATTATCTTACCAGCCAATGGTTAATAGTTTATCTCAGAAAATCCCAAACATCATATCGATAATCCAACATCTGCTGTCCTAATGTAAGAAAACCTGCAGCAGCGACATTCCTGCAGTCTGAATGAGACGTGCAGGATGTCGTGTGGTTGATGGTTTGGAGGCGACGGTGCAAACATGTGACTCTCATACTTCACACTCTGACCACACAATTAACAAGGAGGTGATCCTCAGGGAGTCAGTCCTGCTGTGACACCTCACTGTGAAGGTGAAACCACCACCTGACTACCCATCAGCCATTACTCTCCCACAGGGAGCTGCTTTATTCTCCAGCAGGGAGAAGGTCAAATTACACTCCTCTGGTTCACTTTGTTACATTTTTATTTGAAAAAACTTCACACCACACTGAGTTTAACTGCTATGTATGGGTCCAGGATGTTTTCTACTTCTCTATTCCTCACTATTATTTCTTTTTAATAGCCTATAATAACCTGGGCCTTTGCAAGATTATGAGTTTGTGATTTTAGGGGGCCCAAACCCCCCTTTTTTATTTGGATCCACTTCAACAAACAAACAAACAAGCAGACAGACAGACAGACAGACAGACAGATGCTGACAGACAGACAGACAGATGCTGACAGACAGACAGACAGATGCTGACAGACAGACAGACAGACAGATGGACAGACAGACAGACATATGCTGACAGACAGACAGACAGATGCTGACAGACAGACAGACAGATGCTGACAGCTGAAAGCAGAAATAAAAAGAGTTAAAATCCATCAAATGATGCTTCGTAAAGCTTTATTTAATTTATGCAATACAGTTATTCTATATAACATAACAGTGATCACTTACTACATAATCTCATTTACATAATATTGAATTTTGTGTGCGTAGAAACGTCAGCGTAGGACCAATCAGCGTAAACACTTACCGTAGATCTAATGATTCACATTGGCCTAAATGAGCAGATATAACAATATTCCTGATACACTCTCTGTATAGAAATCATGTAACATCTTTATTGAGATCATGTTCACTGAGTTCTCTATGGATAGTAATACTCTGTCAGTGAGCATAAAACAACATTTGTTGGTTGAGTGTAATGCTAACGTTTGATAGCTCCTTACCAACAATGCATCATTAACTGTTACCGGTCCTGATCCAGCAGGGAGGTAGGATCACTGACTGTGAAATGTGCATAAATGTGCATAAATGTGCATAAATGTGCATAAATGGTCCATTATGTTAGTGTAGTTTCACAGAATTCCTCAGTGACAAGCAGTGGTGGCTTCTCTCTCTCTCTCTCTCTGGTTGAACGTCCTAGACTTCTACAGACCAGGGGGTGAAGGTTCCAGGTTCTGCAGGAGGACACTGCAACAGAAAAACAGTCGGCTTGTCTATAAAGTTGGCTCTAATATCTTTTGTTAAGACTAAAGCACAGACATGTTTCTGAACAAGCTTTAATACCAGTTTGGTGAATCGGTCATTGCAAGCATTGCGGATCCTTTCAGCAGAGGCGGGGCTGTCTAGCCTGAAGGGACCACTGATACCCGACTCTGCCCGGACAGCACTGATGGCATCTTTGATGGCGAAGAAAACCGACGCAGCCAGAAAGAGAGGAGGCTCGCCCACAGCCTGGAGAGAAATAAATCAAACCCTCTCCTTTCTAACTGTCTGAGTATTTCTCTCTAGAACGTTCTGAGCGGTGTTAGTGGTGTTACTTTGGAAGCGAAGATAGCCTTCTCATTTGGTGCGTCGCGGAGCAGCGAGACGGTAAGATGTGTGGGAATGTCACCGAAGGCAGGGATCTTGTAGGAACCAGGACCCCGAGTGAGGAGGACACCCGTAGGTGAATAATGAAGCTTCTCCATGGTGAACAGACCCAGACCCTGCATGAATGCCCCCTCCACCTGAAGACAGACAGAGACGACATCATCAGGGAGGCGCTAGAGAGGGTGAAGTTTTCCAAGGACTTTTATGTTTTTAATAATTTATTGACTGATTCTTTGATGGATTTGGTTGACTTGCCTGTCCGATGTCTATAGCTGGGTTGAGGCTGTTACCAACGTCCATCACTATGGAGGTACTCAGGTTCTACAAAAATAAATAGAACATACATATTATATAATAGATAATGTCTTGTCGAAAGACCACAAGTAAAAAGCTGATTGGCAGGATTAACCTCACTGAATTTTTCAACTTGAAACTATGTTTTGTCAGCCCTGCACAGCAAATGTCATGTTGCATCAGTTCCTTTTTAAGGTGGAAGATTCATGCACAGGAGACAATAACTAGACTGCTTTTGATATAAAAGAAAATAATGAAAATAATAATTTCATACGATTTCTAAGCATCGACTGAGAAGAATGGGTGCCATTTCTCTGGTTCAAACAGTTAATTAAGGAGGATTTCAAAAGCAGACTGTGACTGAGTGGAGTCATCTACAGGATGGTGTCATCAGCATAGAAATGTATAGCAAAGATATCACAGTATTATTTATGTGTGACGTACATAACAGGGAGCCAAAAAGAGATCCTTCATCAACATAAAGTTCACACCTTGTGAGCTCCGGTCAGACAGTCGATCTCCACTTCTGAACAGCCCACCCCGTAGCAGAAGTAGTTAAACGGTCGGCCCATGTTGGACTCAAAGTCATAATAGAGATCCGGAGTCCTGATAAGAAACAGGAAACAGTGAAACTCCATCCTGGTCTTGACTTATCAACAGATTTACTGAACTCGTTCACTGAACTCACTTGTAAAAGCCATTTGCGCTGAGGTTTACTCTGTCGAAATACGCTGCTTTTACCTGAAACACAGTAGAAATATACTAGTATGAGCATTAAAATCTGGAAAATTAATGCTATGTATAAAAAGGATTCAGGAGTTTCTCCTCATTTTGACAAAGTCATTGGAAAATATGGCTCCATGTTTCATTATTAGCATGAAAACTAATCTAACTACTATGTTTTGAATAAAGTAATTTTGTTTTTAAGTCATTATTTTCAAAGACTACTAAAGAAGAATGTTTTGCTTAATACTTCTTCTTACCCAGTCCTCCCACAATCCTTTGGGGTTCTTGTTCTTGTACGGTTCCAGACGTTTTATCAGTATCTCACAGGCGTTCTTCACGGCGGCTCCGTTGAGGTCTGAGGAGGAGGAGGCGGCGGTGGGGCTGGTGTTAGGGACCGTGTTGGTGCTCGTCTCTGATATGTGGATCTTTGAACAGGGGATACCCAGAACCCTGCTGGCAACCTTGACACAGACACAGTTTGTTAATACTTTGCTAGCTTAAGTATAACATTCGTTAGTTTAATTACAGCAACGGTGTGCCCCAGGGTTCAATACTCGGCCCCTCACTGTTTATTGCTTGTATCAATCATTTACTTTAGCTTGTATAGAAGTTCAAAATAGCTGTCGAGCTAACCCCGGCACGTTTTAATTAATAATGTTAAATGTCAATATTGATTAATGACAAAACAATGTTATTGTTGATCTTCTTTTAAAGGTGGTAGGAAATGAACAAACCTTGTTCTCAGGTCAGACTTAAAAATACCTTTTATTTAAATGTGATAGTAGGTAAGCAAATTTCATGAGCTAAAATAAGATTAAAAAAAACAATTGCTAAAGGAACATTTCACCCCAACTGTTACCTGGACCATCTTGGTGTGGAGGCCTTGTCCCATCTCCGTCCCACCATGAGTCAACAGCACTGAGCCGTCTGTGTAGATATGAACCAGAGCTCCAGACTGCAGACACAAAGAGACGTGGACTAATTCATGATATCACA
Source organism: Chaunax sp. Z400 (assembly GCA_037577475.1). Lineage (NCBI taxonomy): Eukaryota > Metazoa > Chordata > Actinopteri > Lophiiformes > Chaunacidae > Chaunax > Chaunax sp. Z400. The sequence continues at coordinate 10,994,807 of CM075205.1, forward strand.
AGAATTTGCAGCACACTATTAAAAAGCTTTTTAACAGTTTACTTGTCGGATTAGTTAGGTAGTAGTTGTTGGATCAGACCTGGTTGAGGAAGGTGGCGGTGAAGCTGATGCCATACATAGTGGGGATGATGGCGAGGCCTCGTTTGGTCCACCGGTTCTGTCTGTCAGAAAAATAACACTGGGAGTTCATTTTAATTTGCAAAGTTTTATGTATTTATTGTTTCCTTTTGCACAACAGTCTCAGAAACTAATAACTAATGTTATTTATCTATTTGATCCTTTGAACGGACAGTTCATTGGCTGAACAGTCTCTGAAAATACAGCATGGTTGTTTCTACCTGTTGTACAGGTCGACGGCGGCTCGCCGTTCATGGTATCCAGAGCGTGACAGGCATTCTTCCCAGCAACGGTCCAAGGTGATCTGCTCCAGTATCATGTTGTAGGGTGTCGACTCTCCTGACACATGCAAGTTCAACCGACGCACCTGTAAAAGGGTGGAGTCACTGATTGGATGCTGCTCATCCACTAGAATTCAGCTGTTCATCATGTCTTACTTTATTCGCGTACCTCATCGGCTGGCCTGCCCAGACTCTGAGCTATGTCGCTCATCCAGCTCTCAGCAATCAGCATCCCTTGTGGCCCTCCAAACCCCCTGAAGGCCGTGTTGGACGGCAGGTTGGTGCAGCACAGGAAACCCCGGCCGCGTATGTTCACCACGTTGTAAGAGTTTGCCATGTGGAACAGGCTGCGCTCTAAGACCTTGACACCCACAGACAGGAAATGAGATTTGCACATCATCAGCAAATACTATGATAAAAATACTCTGTTGTTTTACTCACCGACAGCGAAAGGTCCCTGGAGTTTCCAGCATTAGCGTAGTAAGAAACATCTAGAGCCACAACCTTACCACTGTTGAGAAAACCCACCTGGAGCAAGAGAAGAAGAAGAAGACTTCTATTAACTCTACCATAAAAAGCTACCTGGTACTGCAGTTTAAGTACTACAGGTAAAACCCCCTCTACATTCTTACTCCTAGTACTGCTTCTAGTGCTACTCCTAAAAACTCCCTTCCCAGCAGAGGGCGACCTCCTACCTTGTATTTTCCATAGAAGGGGTGTCTTCCTCCAGTGATCAACATGTCCTCATCTCTGTCCAACATACACCTCACAGGCCTCTGCAGCCTGAGAAAATAATAACATATTAACCTTTAATTCACCAATAAGAAAATATCATTAAAGATCATTGTCAGACGTACTTGTTTGCTGCCACGGCGACCACAGTGGACAAAACCATGCTCCGGCTCTCCTTCCCTCCGAAGCCGCCACCCATCCTTTTCACACGGACCACCACCCTGTTTGCAGGGACGCCCAATGCGTGGGCCACAAGAGACTGACACAAATACAGATACATACCGTTTTGAAGTATTATCACCTGTGTTTTGCAGTATTATCACCTGCGTTTTGCAGTATTATCACCTGTGTTTTGCAGTATTATCACCTGGGTTTTGCAGTATTATCACCTGTGTTTTGGAGGCAGCCTGAGTAGAAACAAAGAGTTCTATCTCTCCGTCCTCTCCTTTGGGAACAGCCAGAGTGATGTTTGTTTCCAGGTAGAAATGTTCCTGCCCTCCAATGTACATCTCACCTGTCAATAATCAATAATTAATCAGTAATAAATACCTGATGATATGCTGGAATCAGGAAGAAATCACACACACGCAGACAGCCCTACCCTCCAAGATGTGGTCGGCCTGTTTGAACCCCGCCTCCAGGTCTCCTTTCTGGATGATTCTGATTGGCGGATAGAAGGACTGGGCAGCGATGGCTTCCTGTCAATCAAAGTAACAACAGATTCATTTCCAGGTGATTTGTTAAAGAATTTAGTTTATATTTTTATATAGCATGTCATATTAAATTGACTGTATTTTCATGTAGTATTTTACGTGCTTTACATTATCTTTTTATTCTCAAATATTGACACAGCTTTTGTCATAAGGGTCCAGGTGTTGCTGGTCTCACCTGGATGGTGATGACTGGCTGAAGCTCTTCATATTGGATCTTGACAGCTTTGGCGGCTCTCTGAGCATGAAGCTGAGTGTCAGCCACCACGGCGCCAATGATGTGACCCACACATGTCACCTGCAGAGAGGAGGGACCCGTCATGACGATGATTGTGAACTTGACAGACTCACCTTATTAGTCGGACAAATAAAAACACACCTGGTGTTGGGCGAGGATGGTCTCATCACATTCGACAGGTCCGGAGGTGTTACTGCCAGGGATGTCATCAGCGAATAAACAGCCCACGACGCCCGGCATGCAATCAGCTGCTGAGGTGTCTATAGAGCTGCAACACACCCCTGGGTTAGACAGCAGGTGTGTGTTGTACAGTGTCTGCATGTGTTGCACAGGTATGACTCTTACAGGATTTTAGCGTGGGCTTTGGTGCTGGTGATCAGCGCCATGTAGAGCTCGTTCTCGTACAGCGGCACGTCGTCACAGTAAACCGCTTCACCCGTCGCCTGCTTAAGAGCGGAGAGGTGCATCATGGGACGGCCCACCGTGTCATCCTGGCTCCGCTCCTCTGGAACAGCCTGGAGGACATGTGTGACGTTAACACACCTGGAAGCTACAATACCTGAACAACTAGTGTAAAAGATTTATTTGACAGAACTGAAATCACCAAAAGAATTTTATAATAATCCAAAATGTTCATCAAATTATTTTAATATACATCTGCTGCATGGAATAAATATTAATTCTTATTTCTTTTACTTTGTGTCATGCAAATCCTACAAGTTCAAGATTTGGCTTTATCCACATTTATACAATTTGTGCACAATTTGTCATTCCTTGTATTTTATTTATAACAGAGCAGGAACAGAAACAACGTATTTAAAATGTGTACCTGGTAGATCTGAACACTGGATGGAGTCTCTGGATGGTAAATCTCTGTAGCGCTCAGACAGTCTGACCCGACCTCCTCCACATTCACACCCTGACAAATAAAACACTGGTTATGTTTGCTTTAATCTGCAACAGAATTTAATGAGTAACATAAAGGTAATTATAAATTTAAATCTCCTGTCCAGACCAGATAAAGTCGGAGGTGAAACTTTAAAAGTCAGTTTGTCACCTGCTTCCTGAGCTTCTGCAGCACCATCAGGTAGAACTTATAGAAGAGGCTGAGGGTCAAAGTTCGCCGGTACGTCACCATACCACCTGGCGCAGAGGGGTCGAGGGTCATCTCCTCAGCCAATGAGGAGCAAGCCTCCTGCAAAAGCTCCTCCCCCCACCGCCTGGATGACATCAGAGTGTTACAGTACATCCTTCTTCCTTAATTTGAGTTTTAAATATTTTCACAGTTACCTTCCCAGCAGCCTGTTCGCCGTCTTCTTCGCCAGCACCGTGGTCGCCGCCATGCCACCGTAGCTGAGCCTCAATTCCTCCACGATGTCAGTCCCTGGAGCAAAGGTGACACTCATCGCCGCGGTAACAATGCTGATGTCGTCCTCACGGCGTGGAGACTGTTTGAAGGCGGAGACGAACTGACTCTGAAGGAGAAAAAGACCAGAGGACGTCAGAAACAGGGCAGCGACGGATCCAGACCTGTGACGGATGTTGTTCGCTACCTTCTTGCTGTACGGGATCTCGATGGACAGCAGAACCTCCTGCGGTCGCACAATCGTCCTCCTGTAGCCTGTGAAGAACCTGTCGTCCATCTGAACAACACGACGGCCATCTGAAACCAAGACACAGACAGACAGGGGTTAAAGGTCAAACACCTGAACAGAACAGAGTAGAGAGTTTTCTTCAAGAGGTATATGAACAGTAAACAGTATAAGCTTCTCAAATAACAATAATAATCCACAGATAAATAAACACAACTGATAAATACAATTAAAATATGTTACCTTTCAAATCACCAGATATGAATGTATTTTTAACTCATAGTATAATCATGTGATCTGCTACTTCAGTCCACTTCTACCAGAACCATTACAGAAAATTGCAGATGAGTGTTTAATATCAGGAATCTGTTACTAATTGACCACATTTTTTCAAACTGGCCATTTAAGTCAAGTACAAGTTGTTCACCTCGTCTTCTTTTACAGGTTTCTCTCACACAAGCTGCCACATAACCTGTTTAAACAGCGTGACTCAGCATTTGGATTCAACGGCGCCTGACAAAACAGGAGCAAGTAAACACACCATGATGATGTGTTTACAGTACACACACTGCTCAAAAGCATCATACAATATCACGTTTTTACTTTAGGTGTATCCAGAAGAATGAATTTCAAAATAAAATACAAAACGAAGACGCTGAGTGGGACTTTAAAGGCTATAAAGCATTAAACTGATACGATAAGCGATAAACTCATACGCTGCTAAAATCAGGTATGTGTGACCATAAGCGATCAGAGGCCTGGTTCTTCTCCCAGTGAACTCTGATCTCAGTAGAAAAAATGAACCGATAACAGATTCCTGGAACATGACAAACAAATGAGCGTGTGTTACCCTTGTCCATCAGAGTGAGTCTGCAGCCTGCTGCCATGAAAACAGGGTTCAGGTCTGATATGGGGCTGGCTGTCATGATGTTTCCACCAACAGCCTGAAAACACAAAAATCATTTTTACACTTAAACACAACATTTAAATAAAAATATAACACAGAAATGTTTTTTTTCTGGGTGTTAAATAGAAAATAGCAGCAACAAGTTATCAATCTGGAAACTGCCAGAGTTGCACAGGCTCTGCGTTTACCAAAATATTCTTAAATGTTTAAATGTTCTCTTATTACCTCGGACAGCCCTGCTCTCCTGAATGGTGCGCTCTTGAATTGCACATTTAACCCCATTTTCATAAACAGCGTGTGACTCACCGCTACGTTGCGTATCTGCAACCCAGCAAACCAGCGCAACTGTTCCAGAACAGCGAGGAAGACTTCAGTCTGATGAGGAGGAAGAGTCTTCACCGCCTGCTTGAGAACCTCCCCCATGTGGCTGAGAGTGCACGCTGCACCAAATGTTACTCCTAAACACACAAACAGTTTTAATTCTGACACTGTGGGTCCAACAGTTTTGATAAATATCAGTTTATCGTAAATCATTTATGGTCTCCGGGTTTTTCATCGAGCCTCACCAACATCTCTATGCATCTGCTCTAGCTAATTTAGCAGTAACAGTAGTATCAATGGTTGCTGTAGTATTAGTATTAGTACTGGACGTATCAGTACTCACCTTCCTTAGTGTGGGTCACTGTGTTCAGTTCAGGAATAAAGGCTGGAGCTAAGATGACCGGGTACACCATGTTCTTAAACTTGACCTCAATACCTAAAAGCACACGAATGAATGGATGAATGGATGAATGAATGAATGAATATTATATGTGTATTGGAGACACAGACTGACCCACTTCAGTGTTTCCAACCACCACTCGGGCTTCTGGATGTTCCCATTTCAGCTGCAAAAACTCATCCAGAGTGTCGGGCTGCAGCCACACAGTCCTGTCACCAAAGAAACACAGCGAAGCCGACCTTTGACCTTTGGTGAGAGACTAGATGGGACAAAAAAGAATAAGAAAAACCAACAATATTTAGTTCTTGTTCTTTGCCTCACATGTAAACAGTGTATTTCTTTATATGCAGATGATGTCCTGGTTTATGTGGGAGAGGTAAATCACTTTTAATGAGATCATTTTAGTGTAAATGATTTAAAATCTGCCCCCTGACACTGCTGTGTTTGTGTTTTATTGTGTACGTTGTTCACCATGAGTTCAGGGGGGAAGATGACCTCCTGTGTGGGGTCAAAGGGCGCAAATTCTGCTGCATTGAATAGAGATCTGGTTTCCTGCACATAAAACAGTTCATGGTCAGACACGTTGATTTGACAACCGTTAATTTAACAGTTTAAACTTACATCATTATGTTCATCTGAGCTTTTCTCAGCTCCATTCCCATTGGCCTCACAGCAGCTGTTCTCCAGCCCCCTGCCGCCACAGCATCCGCCCTCCTGAAGATAAAACACAGCAGATGACATAATTCCTGATCTGCTGCATTTAGACACAGATTTCCTGTGATTTCTTCTTGTGTGTCTGGAAACATTCTGAGTGTGTCTCACCACAGTGAAAGTCTTGAATCCCTCCAGGATGGGTCTGTATCCAGTGCAACGACACAAATTTCCTAAACAAAAACAACAACTAATACAATATTCATATTTTCTTTCTGACATGTCTAATAGATATTTTTCGAATTTTTACAAATACCATGATTCCATATCTAATTAGCAGTCTTTGGCAGTACCGTGGAAGGCCTCCTCCACATCGGTCATTTTGGGCGTGGGGTTGTTCCTCAGCAGGGCGTACATGGACATGACGATCCCCGGCGTACAGAAGCCACACTGAGAGCCGTGAGCCTTCGCTATTCGCTCCTGAAAACACAGGCGGAGGTGTGATCGCTCTGGTGCTTCTGGTTAAAGTTAGCAGTTTTAAAACAGTGTAAATCTATATTTTTTTTAAAATTTAAATACTGAATCATATGACTGTGTGCACATAGCTATAAAATAACATAATGTTAAAGTCGGATGTTGTGTTATTGTCAGCTTGTTATTGTCAGCTTGCTCCATTAATCCAGCTTTAACACGCGACAGACGATTAAGAAGTTAACTGTGTGGGTTTTACCTGGACAGGATGTAGTTTTCGTGCCACACTACCGATGCCCTCCACGGTGGTCACAGCGGCCAGGTGTAGGGAGCAGACGGGGGTGAGACAGGCGTTGATGGCGTAGTGACTGGACCAGAGTTAAAGACTCACAATCATGTGAAATCAGCATCTCACCATGAAAAGGCCTCAGAAATCAGATGAGAGCACATGACTACATATGCTGCATGTACACAGCTGAAGGATACAGCAGCTGCTGAGTGTGTGTTTGGTATCTGGACAGCATGACGGTGCAGGCGCCACAGCCGCCCTCAGCACAGCCCAGCTTGGTTCCTGTTAGACCCACTAACACACAGACGGGTCCTCAAAGAAGGTTTAGGCTCCTTTGTTTCAGAATAATAATGTGCCTTATTTTTTAATTCTGCCGACAGTCGTTATAAATAAAGTCTGATGCCAAATTCAAATATAGTTAAAGCCAGACTTTGACCTGCTGTTAGGTGGGGGAGTCACTGACCTCCGTCGGTCACTCCTCCTGATGTTTTTATGGGTTAGCCAACAACTCACTATCATTTCCAACTGTAGTTTAAAATAAGAACCAGGTGGTTTTATGACATACGATATGTAACTTATTCATTTCAAAATAAATGACTCTATCTCCTCCTCCTTTTTTTCCTTTCTGATTATTTTAAAAATCTTTCTTGCTTTATTGATTATGCTCACATTTTCTCCTCAGGTATGTCAGCAGCATCATCTCAGGATCGGCGTTTCTCTCAACAATCTGTACACATTAAAATAAAAAAACAACAACAACAACAGAGATTAACCCATAAATCCACAAGGACCTGAGTTTATTTAGCCCCAATTCACTTAATGCTGCTAAATTAACAATCCAAGAGGTAAAAATGTGATAAATTATATGGCAACAGAAAAAGGACAATATTTTTTAATCCTTTTCTTGACTGTCAGAAAAACAGTCTAGAAAACTTTGATGATTTATTGATCATTTCACTAAATAATAAGGTTAACCTTTGCCTTTGTGTTCCACATTCTCATGTCTCATGATGATCATATTTCAGATCCCTTTGCAGCTTTTCGTACTTTAATTCCAACATTTATTAACAAGTAACTCCTGTTTTTGGAGTCCATATAAAATAACTCCAAACAGACACATGAATAGATAAACTGGAGGATTTATTTTTACCTTCTTCCCGTTGATGAAGAAGATGAGCGTGTCAGAATGGGACCGGGTCTGGGTGTCAGTCACGGTGCCGTTCATCTCCCTCATGTTGGTGCGTCGTCTCCACGGTATCTGACTTGAGTGATCCAGAGAGTCCAGCTGGCTCTGAGCCCTTCACACAGACTGGTGTCACCTGCCTTCCCCCATCAGCGGGGGTGTGTCTAAGAGATGGGCTAAGTCCAGACCTTCAGTGATTCTGGATGGCCCCTGCTCTCTCAGCTGATTCACTAAATCCTACATTTCCTTTACTTTGCATTGTAAGTCGATGACAAAACCTACTTTATATTTGTTATTGTTATTTATGTGCGTCTCTCCCTCCCTGCCTGGCAGGGATGCTGCCACGGGAGGCGGATGCTGCCTCCTTGATATGTTGCCCATTGATGCCATCTTCCAATGCGATCTTGACTTTGTGTGCGATTGTCTAATTAATGTTTGTTTACTTATGCCTGTCTTGTAAACAGTCCTGTAAGGCAGCGGTCCAGATCGCTGCAGGGGGTTTGCTACTTGTTTTCTCCTGTTTCTGTCTGACGCAGTTAAGAAAGTGCTTCCTTTTTTAAAACATTTTTGGTAAATTAATTTGTAATTTTGAAGCTTTGTTTTCCCCCAGCAGGAACTGGACATTTGGAATAACCTTCTTCATCTGTTGCCACCCAGATAAAAAGAAGAAAACTACCTTCTGACTCCGCCTGACCGTGCCGAATCGACGTCCATGTAAAAGGAGCGAGGCGGTGGGACCGGATGTGACATTTGTGATGTGACACCCGTCAGGTGTTTGGTCTCTAAAGATAAGAGATTATTTGACTGACCCATGAGATGTGACCTTTGAGAGAAACCCAGTGGTTGTGCCCTTGTTTTGGCTAATTATTCACAGCTATGGGTTGTACCGGCAGGTCAAAGGTCACCCAACACACTTCCATCTGTTAGTGATGCTTTGTTTTACAACACGGGGATGAACTGCTGCACAGTATTTTTTAATCCTTCTTTCAATCTTTCTTTAAGCGAAAACGATCATAAGATAATGAAAGTGAAAACAGGCTGCTATGATATCATTTAAAAGCAATTTACAATAATACAAAAAATAAATTGTGATAAAATAATACACTTTTTAGTGTAACAGAAGATATGAGTAGAATAAACTGATTAAAAAATAAAGTGTAATAAAATAGTTGTAATACGAAATAAATAGCCTACATTTTAAAGGTAATATAATTAAATGATACAACATCCTGAGAGATTTAACAATATAAAAATAATGTAGTAAAATGTTTACAATAAACATTTTAAAACAAATGTAAAAAAAGCTAAAAGCCAAAGAAAAAAGCAAAAATAGATTAAATGATAAATGTTAATAAAATATAAGAACATTTCTAACACAACTCACACAACCTCCTCGGTCGGTCACTCAGTCATGTGATTCGTTTTCCAGAAGTAAATCGATTTGATTTGAGTCTCAATGAACTATTTTCTTTCACACTAACATTAAACTTCATCCTGTTTTTGAACGTCATCAGATCTAAACAGAAGTTCTAAGTATTGTGGAAACTGTTATGACACTGAATTTGTAAAGTAATCTGTACTTTCTCTCCTCGTAAACTAGCTGTAATGGTTGGAGGCTAGCTGAGCAGTAGCTAACTATTAACTAATAGCTGATATAATGTGGATAACTGCCAGCTATAAACTCCATTTACACTGTGAATTTGTTCACAGTGCAGAATAAAGCTCACGTATGTTTTAGAGACTAGATTTGTGTTTCCTCATATTAATCCCCTTCATGTAAAAGCAAAATTTACATCATGTGTGTAAAACACATTTTTCTACAACCAATTTCATCATATGGTCAGAATATCATGCACACAGTGTCAGGAGCCTTCAAGGCAAAAGAAGTGAATGAACGGAGAATAAAAAGTGATCCGAGCAAAAATATTTTCTACATTCTTGATTTTTGACTTAATTTTGGTGTAAAATTTTGTTCTTTTTTTCCAGGTTTCAGGCCTACAGATGAGCTGTTCGTAGAAGAAATGAATCAAAAAGTCAATGTTTGCACATACTCATGAATTTTAAATGACCATCCGCTGGTACAGAACCACCTGGGTGGACTATTTATTTAACTATTAGGTGAAATGTTTGCGTGACGTCAGGGAGCCATCTTGGAGTTGTTGGAGATCTTTGTAAATTCATCCTCACTTTCCATAAAATCGTATTGAGCAGCACAAACACAGATCATCAACAGTCGGAGAAATTATTGGTCTTTTTATTATTTCAATCCAGTGAAACGTGCACTTACAAGACCCACAGTGAGACGTAACATTCACACTCACTTTACACTCAACAGGAAAAGGATCCGAGAGGCTTCGACCGCGTCGACACTCATGTGATACATTAACAATCATTTTTCTGTCTTTTCTTCAGCGTTCCACTTCCTCTATATCATTGGCCTCAGAGGTGACAGGAAACGCATCACCAACCCATCTGATGATGTCACACATGACACATTTTCTGCTTTGAGTGTGACTGAAGTCAGTCATGAGGTACGGAGGTCAAACTGTGACAAAATGACATTTTAACACCTTTACACAGTCATACATTCCTCAGACTCACTCAGTCTGCCGGGTCAGAGTATGATGATGATTTTAGACCGTTGGGGCTCTTCATCATACAAAATAAATTATGGTTATAACACAAAGACAACATGCTTGATACGTGTAATTAGCAGATAGGTCATAAAATACATCATCATATTCCACTCGTCAATTTATTGAGATTTATTTTTTAATTATTTGTATTTAATTAGAATTTTCAAATAACATTTGATGACTGAATGTTTGACACTGACCTTTTGACCCGTAGACACAAACTCAATCACACTTTTAACTGAAAGACATGCATCTAAACAGAAAAAATAATGACTTTAATATGAACATTTACCTTCACATTAACCTCAGGGTTCTGACCATATCGACAGATACGAAAACAGAAAATGTTTCAATTTGGGAACATTTGAACGGATTTTCTCACAACTCTCAATTTAAACTCAAAATTCTGACTTTAATCTGGATTCTGTTCCATTTATTAATTCTCCCTTTTATCTAACATTTTGAAATAATCTAAAGTTTTGACTTCAGCGTAAAACTTTTGACTTAAGTTTTATGACTTTGTTCTAAGAATTACAATTTAATCTCATAATTTAGGCATTTAAAAGACTAGACACAGGTATTATCCAGTCCATGGAAAATATAAACATAACCAATATTTCATTATTATGACCTTAATCTAAAAATTCTGACTTTAACCTCAGGACGTAAACTTTTTGACATTTGGGGCCCTCATCATCTGTCTTATAGCAAGACATGTAAAATATAGTAAATAAGTTAAAACTGGTTACAAACCAGACATAGTTGGCATACAACATTGTGGCAAGCAACATGGCACACAAGACCTTAATGCTAAATAAATAACCTAATAAATAAACACTGTTCATACAGCTGTGTGTCTTTCTTCAGTCCATGTCTGAACAGCTCCGATCTCTAAAGGTTCAGCTGTGTGTTTGTGTTATTTAATGTTCTTTAGAAGTGAGGTGCGAGCGTTCACCACGGCCTTAAAGGCGTCTTCGCTGCCGGGGGCGACACATTTGTCCGGGTGCAGCAGGACCGCCAACTTCCTGTACGCCTTATTCACCTCCTCCCTGGAAACAAGCAGGAAGGAAACAACATTAGACACCAACAGTAAAGAACTACTGGATGATGCATTCATGGTTGGAAGACAATTAAGATTTAAAAAAAAAGTTTTGGTTAGATGTATTTGAATATAACCACGAACAAAAACATTGGGCCCTATTTAAACCATCTAAGTTCATTTAGGGCGTGTCTGACTCCACTTTCACTAGTTAAACGATGCATTTTTTGAGCGCAAAATAAGGCACAAGACACAAAGTGGATGCTGATGCTGATTTTTGATGAGTTTCCTTGAAAGTACAAATAACAAGCTGTTATTATATGTGACGAATGTTTACCTGGTAAACAGTAAAGCAGGATAATGTGATGAAACATATATGGTGGTTTATTCTAATACATTGCAGCCTAATGACAACACTTATATGGTTTAATTTTGAAATAATTTATTGTGTAATTAACATGCATACGTACTTATTCATCTATATAGTCTTTTAAACATAATGAGTATAATTAAACACAGTAAAAGTCAGACTCAAGACTTCATATCCATATCCCATTAAAAGTACATTTACTGACCGTGTGGCACCAGGTTTGACACCCAGCATATCCCAGGAGTCTTTGCTGTTTCGGATGCGTCGGATGGTGTCAGCCTGCTCCTTGGTGAAGCCGACGCTGACCTCAGACACCGGACGCTTCCCGCCGTTCTCACACATGTCAGTGATGGACGAGAAGAACGACTGAGAGACGATCGAAACGACGACGATCAAAACCATTTCTTTAAGGGACACCAGGTGTGTGTGTGTGAGTGTGTGTGTGTGTGAGTGTGTGTGTGTTTGTGTGTACCTGAAACATCTCATTGATGCCCTCTCCGCTCTGTGCTGATGTTTCAAAGTAATGGAACCCTCTGGACTCCGCCCACAGACGCCCCTCTCCCTCGTCCACCACCCGCCGCTTCGTCAGGTCCACCTGCACAGATGCAGATGACGGAACACTCACAGGGCGTCTTGTTTCATCGGATCGGAGCACAAATCTTGAACCTAGTTTATTTCATGTGAATTCATGTGAAACAGTATTATAGTTGATTTTTAAAGCCTTTGATGAACATTTATATTCAGCTTTTGTTGTGGTTTGGTCTGGAACCTTTATCCTGATGTTTGCGGTCTCTCTGTTTATGTTCTAGTTGAGATATAAATCTTCCAGATTTAATCATTATTATGTATGTATGATATTTTATTATTATGTTATGTATTTATGATGTCAGATAAAGGCCGACTTTAGCAGCTGCTGCAGCCGCCTCCTGAACTCTAACCATCCAGAAGTCAAAGCATCTGACAGGAGGAGCTCGTTGTCGCTTGAAGGGAGTGAATGAGTCTGACCTTGTTAGCGCAGACGACGAACACGATGCTGTCCATGTTGGCCTGAGAGCCCATTTCCTGTTTCATCTCCCCAAGCCAGCTATCGAGAGCGTCGAAGCTCTCCCTGAGGCCGACGTCATAAACCAGCAGCACCCCCTGACTGTCCTTATAGAACTCATTACGTACCTGATAGACAGAAATAAGAGGACGGATGAGGGGAGGGAAAAGGAAAACAGATGATGACAGAAAGAGGAAAGCATCAGGTTCATGGCTCAACTGCACAACCTGCTGGCAGGTTTGCAACATTACACTGATCTCTGAGATGATTTTAAATTCTATTTTATTTCTGAAACATTTCTTAGTTGTGAAGCTGGTTTTATTTACCCTGATACAGAAAAAAAGCTGCTGTTAATAGTTAGATACAGGTTTAAATAAAAATAAAAACAATTAAATAAAGGTAAACTTCATGACTTACTTCATAGAAGAAAGGATGACCGGCCATGTCAAAGATGTTCACTTTGATTTCTCTGTCTCGAACCTGAACTCTGACAACACACACATTACTTGTATTATGAGAACACACACTACATAGTTCAATATTAATCACACAGTAAAACTAGAAATGGTGGCGTGTCATTCTGATTCCAAGGATAAAACATAAAACATCTTACTTGGTGACACCGTAGTCGATGCCAATAGTGGCCAAGTACTTGGGAACAAACCTCTTCTCACAGTATCGTTTAATGATGCAGCTCTGAAAAGATAAATTATTTGAGACTCAATACATACTGATCACCTCAAAATATATATTCTAATCTCCTAGATCCAGATTATGATCCTGATCTGGATCCAGCTGTGCATGATGTGGTGGAGCATCATGAGTTTTCCATGTCTGGTTCGCTTGTTTAATGAGTAGCAAGTATCGTCTTTCCAAATGAATGAAGACTGAAGGAAGAGGGCTAAATGTAAAACAAATTATTTTGTATTAATACGCCGAAGTTTAGAGAACATCAATATATCCAAACAGATCTTCGTTAGAATTGTATTGTGTTTGATTTGTCAGCAATAAGCATGGAATCTTTAAAAAAACGTGTATTTTTTAAATGGAGATTGGTGTTTAAATAAAAATAAATAAATCAGACCGAATATAACCATAAATATAATACAAACAGAACAATAAACGTTTATCTTTGAGCTAATAAACCTCTTTGAAAAAAGTTATTTTGAAACAGCTGTAGCTAGCTCTACATATAGGGCTTTATTAATAATGTATCGAGGCTAATCGCATCTGATTCTAAAATGTGCTGAATTCAATATGAGGTTTGGTCAACAATAAGCTGGCAGACACTTACCTTTCCAACCTCAGCATTTCCGAGACTTATTACCTTCACACGCAGCGATTTCTTATTGTCTCTTCGTTTCGGCACGTTTTGTTCCATTTGCATCTATTTAAAATGTACCTATTTGTGGTGAAACTGTGTTGGCAGCTAATGATGCTATTGATAACAGCTGCTGCTGTTGTTGTTGTTGTCGGGAGCGCGGCTAACACTGCTAGCTCCTTAGGAAAATGGCTAGTTATTAGCCTTAAACTGAATTACTATCGTATTACGTAATCACGCCACATTGTTTTTAGCATTAGTGCTAATGTTTTGGTTTAGCTGCCATCGTAACACACCGCTAACACACAGATAGCCTACTAGCCTCATTGCCTACAATGCTAACCAGTTGTTTGGGACCAGGGTGAAGCCGCTTCAAACTTCCGCTATTTCCTTTCACAATAAAAGTGTTCCCTTTATTTTAAAAGATACAGAAGCTCCTTTATTTTGAAATTATCTATATTACATTTTAATAACAGAAGATCAGAACAGCTTTTACAGAGCAAACAAGACCATTATTATAAAACCAAAATGTCCACATAGAAACATCCTAACAAGTGATATAATTCATTACAGCATGAATTCTCAGGGAAATATCAGAAGAACAAATCAAACAGCTGACTTTTAGTATGGAAACATTTCTATCATAACTACCTGGAACGTGGAATAAAAACAAAAATGTAAAAGTAGATTTAAAATGAAAGAGGGCAGCAGAGTGATTGTGGTTAAATTATTACAAGATATAAGCAAGATCATCAAAACAAAGCAACAACAACAAAGAAAGAAGAAAAGCAAACTTAAAGTTGCACCAGATTTCAGCCTGTCACAAGTGTTTTATTGTCTTATATATGGAGGATCAAAAGCTCCAATATTTAATAAATAAATAAGACAATATTGAAAACATATGAATACAGATAAAATATGTAATTCAACCATTTGTAAAATAATCACATAAGCTTATAAAACTTCACGACTAATGTTTGAAAACATTTTTGAATTTACTGATTACATATTTATTCATATGATTAATTATTCATGGTGTCTTATTTATTACACTGAACTCTCTTGGACCCCATACTAACTAGAACATGGACATGGACAAACTGGTATCATCCTTGTCATGAAACAAGAACTTCAGCCTAATAATTAGTTGTTTTGACATGGAGAATCAGAATCTTCTGGACGGTGTTAGCGACCAGGAAGCGGTTTCATCTGGAGGGAGTCGTACGTATCTTTGGTGGCTGAGCTCAGACCCTGAAGAGACAGAAAATAGTCTGTTTGTTCCAGTAAATAGACCAGACCTGAAACACTAAGACGATTCATTGATAAGCTATTAAAAATCACTCACCTGGTAAACCTGTTCGTTCTTTCTCTGACGCTGCAGATGCAAAGATAAAAACAGCTAATATAAAACAATTCATACATTCAACACATGCATCAAATAGATTTTTAAAAATCTGCTTCTAGAGTAAAATAAAAACTAGTTAAAGGCATAATTTTTTGTATTGATTTTGTTGTTGGAAAAAAGATGAATTAATAATAAAAATACACTGCAGACAGACCTCTCTTTTAACAGGCAGCTCCTTATATTCTCCATCTGTACGTTTGGTCAAGCCCTGAATATTTGGAAAAGTCACATATCATATAATATATAGACCCAGTACTGAAATGATGTTTTCTTAAATCAATAACAAGACATGATCTATGAAATCTATTACAGATTTTAAGTCATAACAGTTTTATGTGCTGATAAAACTAGTAACTGATGTTATTTATATTTATTTACACATGACATGAAGCTAAGCTCATTTTAAAGCAAACAAAATAATAAATAAAATGTTGTTACTGTATATGGAGAATCATCATCCATCATCCTGCGGTTCTATAGAACAGAACAGAACCAACGAGAATAAATTAGACACACAACAATGAATTAGGGTTCTTTCTCAGTTTATCAGGGTTCTCTCTAAGGATCAAGGTTCTTCAGAAATATTTCAGGGGTCTAGTTCCTGTTCAGTTTATCACAGATCTTTGGGGTTCAAACGGGTTCTTTTGGGGTTCTTCAGGATCTTTCAAGAGAGCCTTAGAACCTTATATTGTAGATGAATTTCTATAATCACAGTCTGAACTTTATTTTAAGCAGTGTTCTTTTCTGGGACTGTTTGTGTGGTTCTCTGGGGTTCTTTAGACTTCAGACTTCTTTAATAATTTCATGGTTCTTTGTGGTTCTTTCAGCTTTTTTGTGGTTTATGGATGAACCTGAAAGATGATCCATCAGAAAAGTCACATAGTGGCCTGTCATAAACATTTCATGGAGAACAATCGGAGAACATCTACAGGGAACTTTCTGGAATAATAGACTCACTCTTCCTCTTTCAGGGTCTCCTGTCATCAGCGGGGCATAACCTCCCATTTCCTCACCTTTGGGATCCTGAACACAACACAATGTATGTCAGACATTTTAAAATTCCTTCACCTCTGGAGCCGCAGCTGCTGATCATAAGTTCACACCTGTTCTAAAGTCATGTGGAGTTTTATTTAATATCAAATTAAAACAGGTGGAACCTCACAACGTCCATCTGCAGAGAAAGTATTAAAGACATGAAAACTGACCAAAAAGCTGCAACACATGAAAGGAGAGGTAAACAGAGGCTTGTTGTTTGGCGACTCACGTTGTAGCTGCCCTCATTTGTCACCTGCACTCTGGTTTTGAAGAACTGAAACAATGAAATAAAATAAAGCAAAGAAATGAGTAGAAATATGATGAACACACTTATTCTTATTCTATATATAATCTTATTGGTTGAAACGTGTTCGTGTGGACTGACCTTCTCCTTGATGAACATGCCGGTGATGATGAGTCCGTACAGGCCGAGGAAGCCGTCCAGGATGAAACACAGCTCAGGGTCGTACAGCTTCAACGCCTCTGTGGACATTATTTAAACATAAATAATAATGTATTACATCCCACTAGAACAGGCCTAATCTAGAATAATATCACAACAGAACTCAGAGATGTTGTCTAATTTCTGCTGAATGTACAGGATGACGACGTCGTTTATCTGATCATCACAAGAAGACAGTTTGAAAAAAGAGATTTTTGTTTGTTTGTTACGTTCTTGGAAAAACTAGTTTTAAATGAGTGTTTCTGTCTAATCTGAGACGCAGAGAGGAGACGGTTTGTTGGAGTTCCTGAACACCTGAGTCTAAATCCAGGACACCTCACCAGCTCCTCTTCAGATACGTGTCATTTTTTTAACGTCTTCTCTCTGCTCTGTTTTCTCTGCACCTCCTCTGTCATCCCTCTCTTCATCGTTTACCTCAGTCTTTCATCAAAGATGGCTGCCGAGCTGGTAAACACAAACCAGACTTCAGATTCCACTAAAAATGCTGCTGAAAACTTACCTGAAAAAGTATATAAAGGATTATATTTTCTCTACCATTTCTTCTGATATTTTCTTACATCTGAGGCTGTTTTTTGGGACAGAAACTGTCATGAAGACGCTTCAGCTTGAAGAGTAAAAGCTTAAAAACCACAAAGCTGCTTCCTGAACTGCGGGGATGTTACATTAATTTTATTCTCTAAACTACACACCAATATGAGCGACTCTTCTACCTCACACACACACACACACACACACACACACACACACACACACACACACACACACACACACACACACACACACACACACACACACACTGATTTTCTTATTAGACTTCTAATAAGAAACCTGAGTTATATCAGCTCTTATTTTATTTAGAAGGACATATCATTATATATATTTATTATTATTATTATTGTTATTATTCAGAAGATGTCAGAAATCCCTTCAGTCATAAAGCCTCCATCATTCTCACCATTACTGATTGAAGAATATGTTTCTGGGAACTTCAACCACCCAGTATTGATCATTTTAAATGTCAAGTAATGCTTTAAATGCTAAGACAACAATTATTAATGAAGCATTATTTTATTTTATTTTACTCTGCATCTGTGTTTTTGTTCTGTTCCTTTGTTAAGACATGGATTAATGATCTGAAAGCTGAATTTAAGACCCTTAAATCATTTTCATTTTATTTCTTAACATGCATCTCTGTTAAAAGTTCATGAATGCAGCTCTGGTCTCTGGAGGAGCTTCTAAAATGGAGGCCATCTTGGATGGAAAATACATCCTGTTTTAGACGTATTTTCATGTGATTTTCAGGTTTGATATTCTGCTGTTTTAAACTGTTTCATCAATTATTGGTGTTATGTTTTAATTTTGTTGCTGAAAAGAAACTAAACTGGTCTTTACTGGTCAAAAATTGCTATTTAAACTGGTAATAGTCAAGTATTTAGCTTTGACCTATCAGTACACACCATCGGCGTTCAGATAGAAACCAGTATCTTAGTCATCTAAACTGGAGTTTTAAACTGTTTTTATGGTACAATAGTTATAAGCTCCTTTCTGGAAACTATTCAAAACCTATGAATCTCATTAAATCCTTTAAAAACCGAATAAATGATTTTGAACGTTATGTTTTCCTATCAGTCTGAAAAATCAGCATTTTGAGGATAAAGAAGACTTAAGTGTTCCTGCTTCCGTAAATCAACTATTTTCTGTATAAAATACCATAAAATAGATCAATAAACTACTACAATACTCATAAAGCTGCTTAAGTTTTTATTTTTATGAGAACTTGTGAGATTTTGGAATAAAAATTCTGCGTTTTCAGGAGTGTGATGAGTTTTACCTGCCGGGGTTACCAGGGAGACGAGGACCAGCAGCCCAGATATCCTCGTCCGGAGCTCCATCCCAAACTGGTTTCCCCCAAAAATGCTTCAAACTGCTTCCAGTAACGAACTGAGAAAACTGAACCAAACTCGTCTTCCTCTCTCTGGTCTGAAAGTGGGACAGGAAGTGGTGAGGAGCCGCTGTGACAGGTGACACATCATCTACAAATGTTTCTCCTTCACATCAACACATTTCCTACATGCATACGGAAAAAAAAATCTGTTTTTGACTCTTTTGATGTTTCATCACGGTAAATTTTAGCAATCTTATATTAGACTGAGAGATAGATTTGATTTGTCTTGATATTTTATTTATTATGTGCTTCTTTTTGTTATTTAGACAGATCCTTTACATTTATTATTAAATTTATCTGCACAGGAAAAGCATTTGCATAACATGCATAACAAATATACCAGTGAAAATTTAATTGTTTGAGGATATAAATATCTTCATTTGCAAGAAATATAATTAAATAAGCTGCAAAATTATGTTTTTAAATCTCTGTTATAAACAGAAATGTTTTTATGATTCTGTTTAAACTGCAGTATGTTGAACTCTCTCAGCCACCGTAGTTATCTCCTTTAAAAACTGCATTTAGAATTTAAGTAACTTCCTTTCACCAGAGATGCTCAAACAAATAAATCTAAAAGTCACGCGACACTGAACTAAAAAAACATTTAGTCATCAAAATCAAACAAAAGCATCTGAAAGCTGGAAAATATCCAAAAGTACCTCAAACTAAAGGAAGCAAACATTTTTCTCATGAGAGAAGTTTAATATTTATGTTTTATTAACACAAGTTCAAAAAAGTTTTCACTCACTACACAAAAACAAACACACAGATGTGGAGCTGTTTTGTTTTTATTTATTTATTCAAATCATTACATAAAGTTCTCTCAAAAAATAGAATTTCTCAGCAAAATCTTATTATATTATGAAAGCATGAATATATAAAGAAAACATGTATTTCCTGCAGCATGAAGGAGCAGAATAATATGAAGTTAAAAATGAATGAAAAAACAACAGATTCATGGAGTCAACTTCAGACCAAACAGAACTCCTGAGTGACTTTCTAGTGCATCATGTTGAGCTGACATCAGCTGCTGTAGAGAGAGAGGGAGAGCGCGGGATTCAAACCGACAACCTGCAGCTGATCTCCAAGGTCAGACTCGATCCACACGTTGATCCCCCTGAATAGAAAAAACAGTCATTATCATTTCATCTTCCTTTTTCTTCATGAAGCTTTCATGCATTTTATTACAGGAAATCTTTTCCAGTAGCTTTAAATTGACTCTTTGTAGTTTTAAGGTGTAGCCCATGTATTGTAGAACTACAAACAGAGAAGAAAGAACTACATTAACCAGCAGCTCTTACTATCAGTGGCGCTTCCTGTGCGGAGCTGCCTGGAAGTATTCCTCAGGAGTGACGGTCTTGATGCCGCCAAAATAATCCAACACCCACACCTGAAACATGGAGGAGGGACGTGGAAGTTAAGGAGACTTCCTGCGCTCTGATTGGCTGATGACAGGGTGATGATGGATTTTCATTTTGTTAGATCTGGATCTGATCCATTTTGACTGCAGCACTAGTAGAAGTACTGTAGTACCAGTACTAGTTGCAGTAGTAGTACTGGTACCTGTGTGATGTGTAGTACTGGTACCTTTGTGATGTGTAGTACTGGTACCTTTGTGATGTGTAGTACTGGTACCTTTGTGATGTGTAGTACTGGTACCTGTGTGATGTGTAGTACTGGTACCTGTGTGATGTGTAGTACTGGTACCTTTGTGATGTTGAACTTGGCGAAGAACCAGTTGTGATCAGACGGCCAGTCGATCATCTCCGGATGTCGGCTGAACAGAGCTTTTTTAGCAAACTCTGCCTCCGTCCCGTTCACCTGGACAAGAGAGGAGATCATGAGACTGCTCAGACGGTACCACCTGCATACACAGCTGTGTGTGTGTGTGTGTGTGTGTGTTAGTACCTCCATGACAGATCCAGACAGGATGATGTGAGCGCAGAGAGGACTCTGAGGGTCGAAGCCCTGCTGTCTGCAGTAATCAGTCTGAGCCAAAGACATGGACAGAGACGCCTGAGGGTTCACCTGCAGCGAGATGCATTTGACTGAAGCTGCACGAAATTCTGACCATGATTTATAAAAATCAAACATTTGACGCCTCCTTAAAATTATACTTTGATTCGTTCATTGCTTTCATTTTTATTCTCCGCTTCGATGTCTTTAATTAATTTAGTTTCAACTGCAACTTTCAAATTGTTTGAAATGTTTTGATTGTAATTTTTAGCCTAAATGTCTCTAATTTTCCTTGAAGACGTAACTTTTGAGTTCTTTCTTAATCAATGTTTGATCGTAGAAAGTAACACATGACAACAAAGGTCAGTCTGAACCTTAAACACACAGTTTATACAGGAGCTTTAAGACATTTAATGACTGGCTGAGGACGTATAGAAGTCATGTGATCACTTATCAGTAACATTTTACTGACTTTAAACTTTAAACTTTAACTAGCCTGACATTAACACACTAATAAAACCTTTCACTGTCTGTTCTGTACATTTCTGCTGTGGTTTTCTGACACATGACTTCAGCTCTGACATGTGACCTTAACTCTAAAACTGCCGAGTCACTGTCTGAAGGAACTGCTGCATCATGGTGGGAACTGCTGTTGCATAAATCTTAAAACGCATTACAAATAAAGTGAATTTATGTGATCTTAAGTCATTTTTTTCAGTGAGTGAAATATTAAAACTTGACTTAATAGTTTATTATATAAGTGACCTAATAGATTAAGATGTCTTGATTTATTTACTGCTCAAAATACACTAAATAAAAGCATCATTTACACACAAACATGTGCATGTCTAGTATGCTAAATTGATATTTTAGGAGAAGTCTGTTTTCTTTTTGTTGATAGTTGTACACACTACAAACAGCATACAATACAGATGGAGTACTATAAGAGGAAATAGGAAAAGCTTTGAGTATTTTTATACTGCTCTATACAGTAGTATAAAAGTATTTCTGTCAAAGGGGTATATTTGTGGAGGAGTTTAGCTAAGTTTGTGTTTCTGTTAATGGAAAACTTTATTGTAATTTATTTATTTAATGTAGTTTTGAACACTACAGACTATAAACCCCGGTGGAAATGTGTTAAAGTAACTCTGTGAGACTTTATTGTACTTTTAAACCAAACAGTCACGTGATCTGATGTTACCTCCAGGTCCTGCACGGAGATCTCCATACGGGTCAGGTACATGTAGGGCACCCCGGAGCTCGAGCCTTCCGGCCCGTCGCTGACCGAGAAGGCGTTGGAGAACGGCTGTCCCACCACCGGCTTGTGGGTGGAGATGGTGGCCATGGAGGCCCAGTCACACTGGTGGGTGACGAAGCGAGCGACGCGGGCTACCTGGTCGTGAGGAGGGATGTGGAGCCGACAGGAGGTCGTGAGGAGGGAAGCCCAGAGGAGGCCGAGGAGGAGCACGTACCCAGGCCGCAGGACAGCGTTCATGGTCGGATTCAGTGTCTGGAGGACAGTCAAGAAGGAAGCTAGTGGGACGACATATAAACAACACACGGAGATCCGGTGTGGCGTTTCAAAATAAAAGCAGAAGCAGCTGTAACAGGAAGCCACCTCCAAATCCAACTCTGATTTCAAAATAAAAGTTGGGCTTGACGGTGTCAGAAGACACCCTGTGAACTAAGAGTGCATCCATTGGTGTTAGAATAATTGGAAAAATTAGTTCCAGAGTGGGAAAATTCACATGAAACCAACCTCAAATGGGAACAACTAGAAAACTCTAAGAAGATTGTGTTAAAGGAAACATGGTGGAGTAAAGTAAATGTTTGATTTTTAGAAAAGTCATTAATTTGAATATAACTTTTTTTTGAGTATATGTACACCACACCATGACAATCTTTCAAAATAAAACAGCCTAAATCTCTTCTGCAAATCAAGTCAATTTATTTAGAAACCAAAAAACAAGAGAACTAACCTTGCATCTCCAAACCGTTTTATTTCAGCACATTAGTACAAAAATATATCATTTTCTTTAATGGTCAGTGTCAAAGTCTGAACTTGGTGGAGGGATTACTGTGTTTCACCTTCCACCTCACACATGTCACACAGGTTCTCAAGGCTAAACTCTCCTTGGCAATCATCGCTGCCGCAGAGACAGGGCACTTCCTGTTTCCTCTGTGTGTCTGCAGAGTAATTCCACGTCAGCTCAGTGCCGGCCTTCACAACCCTGATAGAGAGAAAATCAAATCAGTTAACAACAAACAACACTTTCAACCATCATCATCATCATCATCATCTTCCCCCTCCTCCTCACCTGTTGGTGAAGAAGGCGATGATGGGGAAGGCGGAGTCGTGGGAGTCGGCGAAGACGTTCTGGATGAACAGGTTTGGCTGGCAGCTGTGCTGTAAGAGCAGAGACAGGGTCAAAGGTCAATAATAATAAAGTACTCTGTGGTACATCCTACGCTCAGGGTTGTTCTGAAGTTATCGTCCTCTTACATTTATGAAGCGGCTCACGTTTCCCTCCTTGCTGGCGTCAACAAAGATAACGTCCTTCACCTTCATCGGCCTCTTCAAACTCTTCTGACTCTTCGTCTCTGTTTTGGTGCCGTTTACGGCTTTGTCTTCCGCCACCGTGGGTCTGGCTGTCGACACGGGAAGAGTCTTCTTCTGAGCCGGAGACTGGTCACCTGACCCACCTGCTGAAGGAGACGGGGCCTCTGGACCTCCCACCAACACTGTCTGAAGGACACAAAGCAGGATTAGATTCGTTTTGCCGTCCTGTAAGTTCAATAAACATGTATTTATTGAACTTTGTTTTGAAACATTATGTAGTTTTTTGCTGACAAACCACCCAACAAACAAACAACTACTATTGTGTTAGCATTAGCTAATCAGCAGTAAACACAAAGCAGAGCCACATGAAGGTGACCAGACTCTCACCTTGTCTCGGTCCTTTGCTGTTGTGGTTGTGGCGTTGGCATCAGCGGATCTCTGGATCACCGGGACATGCAGGGGGGGCGAGGTGGGTTCAAGCAGGTTGCTCCGCCCCTCATGCACTGGCGGGGCGCGCCACTCGGTGACGACCTCCACCTCGTCGTCTGAGGGCAGGTCTGTCCTTGTCAGCTTTGGGGAAGGGGGCTTTAAGGGACTCTGGACCCTCTGCAGGATCACACCTGAACACATTTTATTCTTTTATTAAATGGATCGCACGTTTAGGAATGGATCCCCTGACTCAACGTCCTCTCACCTGCATAAATGCACACGAACGTGCCACGGTCCAAGTCGTCACGGCAACGCACACCCCAACCACGGTCGCCAGTGTGGAAGACCTGGAGGCGGACTCTGATCCCTCTCTGGACCAGCCGGTTCTGACAGCGAGCTCGGTCACAACCACACCACGGACCACACTCGTACACACTGGAGACACACACATTCAGCACACAGTTATTAAACTATGAGGTCAAAAGTATGTGGACAGGGGAACCTTTCAGCTACTCATATATATAAAATACTTTTATACAAACTACTACTACTAAACTTTTTTATAAACTACCCAGGTGAATTTACAGAGGTGTGTTTCTTTAGTTGCATAACCTTTATTGATCTTTCTCACCCTGACGGTACAGGCTCGTACAGCCTGTGATGGCTGTAATGGCACCCTCCTGTGGTCATAGCGACACAGGAGCAGCGTTGTGCGTCGCTGCAGCCATCAGTGCAGTCGCAGCAGGTTTTAAACAGTGTCAGGCTGCGGCTCAGGAAGCAGCCGTGTGGCCAGCGATCCTTCCTGTAACGGAAGTCGGCCGGGCGGGCGCTGCCTTCCGCGGGACACAGCTGAACCGGCGTGGCCTCCATCCCCCGGCTCAGGTCCAGCTCTGGCCACTTGGGGCCAGCAGATGGGGGAGGGTCCAACCGAACAGACGGGTTAAAGGTGAAGAAGTCCACCTGCAGGAGACACCTAGTTAGTTTTTATACTACCTGACCAGCTGGGAGCCAATCAGAATCCAGGATTAAACCGACAGAGATGTGATGAGGAAACCTGAAGCCTTCAGATCATTTAAGGCATTTTTACTTTTACTTATCTGAGTACTGCTTCTTCCAACCCTGAACGTAACATAATGAAGCAGCTGACCTGCAGGACGTCGTAGCTGTCGCTGGTCAACAGGAAACACATCACGTCATCGTAGTTACGGAGGCTCTGTCCACACGGCGCCTTGTACAGGACGTCCCAGTCCTCCATGTTACCAGAGACCACAGGCCCTGCTTCCTCACAATCCCCGTCCCGTCTTGATGACATGAACGGCATTGCAGTCAGCCTCTTAAAGCCGCAGAGCAGCGGGATCTTCAGAGGGTTCTGACCCCAGAACGGTGGCGTGAACTGATGCATGCTGGGTAAACTGGATAGACAGGCCTGGAAGAGTAACACAAAACCAGAGTAAATACTGTGATATGAGCACCATCATATACCGAGTGTGTAGTGTACAGTGTGTGTGTTACCTTGCAGCAGGCGTGCAGTTCATAGTGCAACTGGACCGGGGTCAGAGGAGGCAGAAGCTCCTCTCTGCCTGCAGGGGGAGCTGCAGGGCTGGATGGGCCATTGGAGGGTGGCGTGGGGGAGGAAGAGGAGCTGTGGTGGGAGTCAGGAAGCAGGACCTCACCTGGACAGGAAAACAGGTCTAAAATAAGTACTGTTATGTAACTAGAGTCAGCTACGACTCATGCAATGTAGTTAAGTACAAATTTGAGGTGCATGTTATTTACTCGCGTTTTGTTTTCTATTCCATTACATGTCAGACATAAATAGTGTAGTTTTAATTCAAAACATTTATATGACAGCTTTAATTACTAAGATTTCTAAACACACCACATGCTAAGATTTAATAAAACGTTATGTTTTCATCTCAATTAAATGTCAATAGAATAGTGCTCGTTATACTGGTGTGGTTCATGGAACAGCAGGAAAGTTTCAGAATAAAAGTCTGTGTTTACCTGAGCCGATGACCACCTGAACCACAGAAGAGTCTGGAGGGGAAGCCGGAGGACAAGAGTCCAGAGCCTCCAGCAGCTTCAGCCCCTGAACATACTCTAATTGACACACAGCAACATGATCATTACAAAAGGAAACAAACCATCTTCATGATAATCAAACAAGAGATTAATAAAGACCAACGTTTATCTGTTGCCGTGTTGTTCTTCAGGGCGCTCTTCAAGTGATCCAGACACTCAAAAACTCCATTAAAAACCTGATCCACATTCTCCCTGGCCCAGAAGGTTTTGGCCCGTTCTGAAAAACAAATTTTAAAAGTTTATAAAAAACTTTACTTTATATTTGAAGACAAAAAAAGGGCTATCTTGAAGATTGTCCTCTATCCAGACCACATGAGACCAGGTCTAAATTAAAAATAATTTTATCAACAGAAGCAAAATTATTCAATCACAGTTGTATAATAGGTTAATTGACAAAATATACTGTAAATCAGCTGCTTGGAATAACCAAATAAGACAAAAACTGTTTAAATAGCTCAATGCAACATTTTTCGTCCAAAATGTTCCATTTAATAACAACTGCTGTCTCTAAATTATCAGAGACTGCAGTAGTCAGTAAAAGTAGTATTTTGTGTTATATTTGTGGAAAACACTTGTAATATCTGGTGCATTGAGCTGTTTAAACTGCTCTTGTTTGATTTGCTTATTGTAAATAGCTGATAAACAGTATGTTTTGCAATGAGGGTTGAATTATCTTGTTTCCAATTGTAGACAATACAAACAGAAATATGGAGGACATTATTTCATGGCCATGCAGAATCAGACCTGAGATATATCTAATAATACGCACAAGTTTCTTAAATCTGGACTAGATTACTATGTAGTCTTTGCAGACCTACGTAAACACCTTAATCATTCATAAAACTAAACAACAACATGAAACCAGAAACAATAAGCACGTTTAGCTAAAAGCAATATGGATACTGATTCCTGATTGTTATGAAATCCTGTTATAAAATAACAACAATATTTCTTCTCACCAACATCTTGTGGATCTAATGATTCCTCCTCCATCTCTATCAGAGACAGATTACGTTAGCACTCAACTAATTGGCTAACGTTAGCTTAGCCGGCTTGCTATACAAATGGGTATAAAACTATCGATGAACTTTAAACTTCAACCGAAAGGAAGGTCAAAGTGGGGATGTTTCCACTTACAGCTTGAGAAATAAAAATAACGCGCCTTAAAGGAGGATAAACAGAGATAGCGCCTGAATTGAGGTTAGCATTTAAGTTTTTATTCATTCAGACGCTTCGGACCCATAGCTGCTAGCTTCCTAGAGAGTAAACGATGGTAATGCTGTAAATGTGCCGCATTACAACATGAATGATAATATGATCGATTTCCTAAAGATGTAATTGGCCGTTTATTATTAAAATTCACGTTTGATATAACTAAATTTTTTTTGGTTAAAATTCCAAGTCGCATTTGAATCCACTTGACATTATCCTAACCGGCCGCCGTAAGTTTTTCAGCAGGGAAGTCATCCCTGATTTTGGTTTTCCAGGTAGTTTTTGTACCCTTAATTTTAATAAGTGCTTATCAATGCTGCAAGACACAGTAAGTGTTTGTACACTCAAGGGATTTAAAAATGCACAATTCTGTTTTTTAGAAAATTGATAGGATAGTTTGTGTCATATGAAAATAACAACGCGTAATTTCTTTATGATCTTTTATTGATTGGCTTAATTTCATTAGGAACAATCCAAACGGACAGAGTGATGTGTTTATAAATCCCTTGACTGTATATTACTCCAATTGTTTGTCAAGCTTTTAAAATGTGGGGTTTTTGAGCGGTGTATCTGCCCGAGAGCCTATCCTCAGGGAAAAACTTTTTAATTTTTCGCTTTTTGACTTGACCCTCATCGACCACTGTACTACTGGAGCATATGTAAACAAGCCAACTTATTCGCTTTTTGACTTGACCCTCATCGCGCACTGTACTACTGGAGCATATGTAAACAAACCAGCTTTCAAAGTTTGCCACAATAATAATAGACAGGCAAATAAAGTAATAACTATGTATCTACGTATTTATGGAGACATGATAGGGATACATCTGTGAATTATATACAGGTTGTGGCCTCGTCGAATGAGGACTCCGGGCTGCGAGTAGCTATTTGGTAGCACGAAGACGCTAACGTTAGCCACTTCCTGTGTAGTTTTGTAACAATTTGATAATGTACTTATGCAAGTTTCAGTGCGGAATCACTTAAAACCGAGACCTGCTGCGTGTCATCCAACTATAGTAAAGGTGAGAGGAAAAATAAACTAATATATTATTGAATGCATTATGATAAAAACTAGAATCATAGAATTAAAGCAGTAGCATTTATAACTGAGTTTAATGTGTATGGATTTGGTTCAGGTAACGACAAATGTGATTTCACCTACGCTGTGTCCTTCACATTCACTGACAAGAGGTGTAATAACCAGAGGGTGAAGAACACTAATGCAGAATTTCATTCTAAAACCTTATAGAAATACTTAAAGCAAATTTAAATAAAAAGAGACAAGCTTTTAATTTTGATCCAATGAGTCAAAAGTTAGAATTCAAACTTATGTAGTGGATCATAACTTCCACTTATAAAGTCGAATCTTTAATGCAAATAAGTGATATAATATTTAACAAAACCAATAAAAACTTTAAAATCATAATTATCATGCTTTTATTTTCTTAACTCCTGACTTGTTTGTTGTTGATGTCAGAGGGATTTCACTAACCAGAGCTTAAGAGTTTAAATGTTCCTCCTCAGGTGAGATGGCTCAGGTGCGGCGGTCAGTCAGCGAGGCGTTGTGGGCCATGTGTGCGGCTGACTCCATGTCCATGCCGGTCCACTGGTACTACGACATCAACGACATCAGGAGGGACTTTGGAGGCTGGATATCAGGCTTCAACTCGCCCAGAAACAAACACCCGTCCAGCATCATGAGCCTCTCCAACACCAGTAGGAAAACTATGATGGAGATTTAAAGTCCTGGAAAATGACCACGGATTGATTTATTGGTTTATGTTGTTGAGTCAGAACCTGGGATTAATGTTCATATTTATTCTGCTCTTCCTGTTTGTGATGCAGCCGGCAGCGGTCGAACTGCCTGGTCATCCGGCCCCAAGCGGCTTGATGTGGTCGGTAACGTGATTCTCCGCGATAAACTGCCTTTGTGGAAGTCCTCTGAAGGCTCGGTCCATTATCATCAAGGTACTGCTGACTTTCTGAGTACCACTGTGACAGTACTGTAAGTCTAATGATGAGGGTGAGGGTGGAGAGCAGACAGACAGGAGCGCTGTCTGAGAGCATAATGCAGGAGTTTTGTGTTTGTGTTCTCCAGGTCTTCAGTCCGGTGACAACACCCTGAACATTCTCTGTTCTCTCCGAGCGGCCCGGTCACTCGTCTCCGGTCCTTTCACTGACGTCTCTCAGCCGGACGCCCGAGCCGCCGTGCTGTCAGACTACGTCCAGTTTCTGACGACGCCTGGCACGCACAACGACACCTACGCTGAGTCCTACCACCGCTCCTTCTTCGCAGACTGGCAGGACAGCAGACCAACCTCGCCCCATCAGGTAAAACAAACACACCCTGGTGGAAAAATCACCTCTCAGTTGTGTTTCTGTTTTGACTGATTTGACTTGTTTCCAGGTTCTGAGGTTTGCAGAAAAACGCTCCAGGAAGAAGTTGAGCTCCTCGTCTGCTGACAGCCAGCTGGACGCCATCGGCTGCCTTCCTACAGTCCTCCCTTTCATCCTGCTGTCCGCCTCGGCCAATGAGGAGCAAGCTGTAGGTGACACGCACTTGGGCTTGAAATAAACAATTGTTGACATTCTAACGAATCCACTCTGATCTAAATGGTCTTACATTTGGACAATGTCAAAAATATGTTTAATGTTATGTCAGTTTTTGCAAATTAATTATAATTTGACTCTAATTGTTTTCTCAAATGAGTTTTATTTTTCTTTCTGACAGCTGCTCAAAATATCTCAAAATGTTTGGGGTGAAGTACTCGAGTAAATGTACTTCCACCCTCCTGTGTCCTCAGGTTTCAGCAGCAGTAGAGTTTGTGAAGCTCACCCACCCCCACCCGAAGGTACCTGAGTACGTGTCGATTTACAGCCGGGCGATGTACGCCGTGCTGGGCGGAGCCAGCGTCCGCCAGCAGGCTGAGCACGCTCTGAGGAGGCTGGACGCCTGGGACACCTGCCAGACCTACAGCCGCAAGGCCGGCAGGTACGAACCTCATCGACACCGACAGTCAGACGCAGCTGAAAGCTCTGAAAAAGCAAATAAATGTGCTTTGATCATTGGACGCCTTTAGAAACAGCATTTATCTGAATGTGTCTGAAACATTTCTTGTTTGGTGAAGACATGTGTGTTTGTGTGTTTTAGGTTTTCAGTGTCCTCTGAGGAGCGGCTGAAAGTCCATCAGAGTGCCGTGAACTACCTCGGTCTGGCCTGCTACACTAAAGGTTCAGATCCAGCCTCATTCTGGATATCTGCTGATCATCACAGGCAGTGAACACGTTTAAAATATGACTTGCTTGAATCAACAGGAGCTTTGTCCAGCATGTTTTATCTGGCTCATGAGTTCCACGACGACCCCAGAGGAGGAATCCTGGCCAACACCAACTGTGGAGGTTCGTAGAGAAGCTTTACACGTTTTAACCAGGAAGAACTCACTTCATTCTTTCACTGAAACATCAAACTTCTGGATCGTCGTCTACATCTTTGTGTTTGTGTTGCAGGTGAGAACTGTAACCGCGGGGCGGCGCTGGGAGCCCTGCTGGGGGCCGGAGGGTCGTACTGCGGAGCCTTCATACCGCAGGAGTGGAAGGACGAGCTGAGAGACGCCCAGGAGTTCATCCCTGACATCCTGAAGGAGATGCAGTGACAACAGCGTCGCCCCCCAGTGGAGTGTAGAGGAACTGCAGATTTAAAATCTCTACCAAATCTACATCTTCCTGTTTACAAACACAATAAAAATTTACTTGATAAAATTTTGCTGAATTTATTTTTATTTAATTATGAAAATCTTTCTGTCTTAATTTTTTTTTAAAGTTTTTGTTATGTTGTTTTGATTATTTGTGTCACAGATTAAAAAAGTCTGTTGAAATATTACTGACTGATCTGTTATTATTTAAAAACTGATCAATACTTAGACATCAATTATGTAATGTACTTTATTGTTAATGAAGAAATAAATCTCTGCTTTGGAGAGTTGTTGTGTCTCTGTAAAATAAGGAAAGGAATCTTTAGGCCTTGGTGGAGGTTTGAGTCTCTATGTGAGCATACTCAACACAAAGAGTTTAAAGTTTAAGGACAAAAACATCCTCAGATCATTGGTTCCAGGGCCTTTGAGGGCGGTACTACTGTCAGTGTATGTGGTTCATGTCCTGCTTGTTTGTGAGGCTTTTTGCGTGTTTTTAGTCTCTTTCTGACCTTTGAACAGTTCAGATTAAACATGGCGTCTGTCAGCAGAGAAACGAAGCGGCTCTTCTTTCTACGACTCCTCATCGCTTCTATCCCAGCATGCACTGGGCTCCCTGGAGGTCAGTCCCTTCTTTCTTCTCCTTGGTTTTCTTCTTCCTCAGATTTCATCCATCCTTAAGAATCAGACCTACAGTCGTGTCCTTCATTACTGACTAGTACTGATTAAGTCCATGCTTCCCTCCAGACTCCTGAGTCACCATCCACATCTCTATTATTTTGTTCTTTAGTTTAATCTGAGGCGGTGTGGATGGTGCATTTACAGGCTCCTTGGATGTTCCATTTTCTGAGTTAGGAACAAAATGATAAAAAATATGTGCCTTCATGAGCTTTTAAGACGTAATAAGGGAACAACATAGACGCTACAAAGATGATGTGTTACAGCTTATTGTTCAGAGCCTTTAAACATGTTGATGCTGTTTGAAGTTGGAAGCTTTATATTAAGAGTCATTTTGTCTCAGACTCCTTTAAACCACTAAAATATGTCTTTTCCTGACTTCTTGTTGGGGTTAATAATAATAACTAACTAAAAAGAAACTGGTTGCCTCCTAATACCACATTATAAATTACTAGAATGCATAAAACTGGTATACAATATAGGAATTATTGAAAAGTTTCAAACCATCAGCCAAACATTTACTCTCGTCCGCCACAATGTCAGCATGTTGTGTAAGAACATTTTCGCAATGTTTCTGAGTTGTTGTTCTGACTTAAAGAGGCGTTTATATGAATTTTCCCATCAGAGGAAATTTTGAACAAATCTTTCCGATTATTCCGACACTTCAGGAATTCACTAATAGTTGGCAGAAGTAAAAAATGGAAGCATCTTCCTGCATAGCTAATTCACCGTGAAGCTACATCCCTGAAATATGTTTAAAAGAAACTAATCTGCTCATTTTCTCAATTAAAATTAAATTATCCTGGTCACAACATAAAATATCTAGTTTTGGCGAACAACAGTCTCCACAATAAAACGTAAGGCCCACAAGTGCAGCAAACAAAAACCACATTTGTTCCATTCTCGTTCTGTTCTTTATGTAAAGGAGTGTTTGTGAGCAGACCTGAGGCCAGCGTTTTCCTGCATCGCACACGTCGGGCAAACTTCCTGTTTGAGGAGCTAAAGAGAGGCAACCTGGAGCGAGAGTGTCACGAGGAGAAATGCTCCTACGAGGAGGCCAAGGAGATCTTTGCTCTGCCTCAGCAGCTGGTCAGTCCAGAGTCAACCTGACGATCCCATACTTTATAGTGATTCATGCTTTTATCATTCATTTATGTTGTCTTTCTTAATGCAGGAAGCCTTCTGGAGGATCTACACAGGTAGCTGCCATATGAAGACCTAATAGTCAATCTGCCAAACGTTCAATAAAAAATATTTTAGAAACTCTTAATATGTTTTTGTGTTAAAAACTTAATTTGTTTAACTAGATACTTGACGCTCCTTGTTGAGGACGACCGTCTCAGAGCTCATAAAGATGTTCCTTCTGAGTTAAAATGCTTCTAAAAGTCTTTCTGTAACTTCCTGTTTGCAGCGGTGGATCACTGCCTGTTGTCTCCCTGTAAGAACGGGGCGACCTGTACTCGCCACATCGACGCCTACATCTGCAAATGTGCACCTGGTTTCCATGGACACAACTGTGACAAAGGTACATCAACAGAACATTTCTATGAGTGCTTGTTGAAGGAGTTGCTGTCGTGGTAAATAAACTTTTCATCCGTCTCCCTACGCAGCACGTTTGACCTCAAACGGTTGTCGCTATAGAAACGGAGGATGTGAACATTTCTGCAGAGAGTTTCCAGATCGTTCTCATGTGTGTTTCTGCGCTGCAGGCTACAGTCTGGATCAGGACAACAGCACCTGCCTGCCTCAAGGTCAGAGCTCTTTTATCGCTCGGATCATGTGCACAAAAAGGGACGCGACTCTGACGATACGATATGTATCATCATTACGATTCAATATGTTGTGATACTGTAAGTAAGGTGATTTTGTCCTTGTGTTACTTATGGATGGATTTATAGTAAATCTAAAGAAAGTTTACCACTATTTTCTTACACCCAGAGAAACTAATGTTAAATAAAGTTACATTACATCAGTGTTAGATAACATCAGCTCTAACATGAATGATACCGTTAACGCCAACATTTAACGATACTTGTGTAATATGACTACGATCTCTCTGGTGCAGGTAATGTGGCCTGTGGAAGGCCTCTGATGCACTTTGCCCCCAGGGTCATTAACGGGCAGATCTGCCCCAAAGGACACTGTCCATGGCAGGTGAGGTTTTAGACATTTAAAGGGAGTGATCATCTCCAGTATAGTTAATATACAGAATAAAGTATTCAATGTTTTCTCATTCCCTAGTGTCTAGTCTGGGTTTACATGATCAATCATTACCAATAATAATACATTTGAACCTTCTACAGATTAAAAGAATTAATCCTTAAACAGTGAATCTGTTATTGAATGATTTAAATACAGTCTATGACGTCCCTGCTCAGGCGCTGTTAACTGAAAATCAAGTTTACATCTGTGGAGCGATCGTCCTGTCAGATCAGTGGGTTTTAACCGCAGCTCACTGTGTTTGGGGGAAACCCAACAATTTCCATGTTACTGTGGGTAAGATTGTCTTTTTTATTCCCTCTATTTTTTTGTTATCTACTGGGAAGATTTGAATGCTTTAAATAGTTTTAATAGTTGTATATGAGTTGATGTCCTCCCTCTCATTATGTCAAATAATAAATGTTCCTCTCCTGATGTCTACTGGGCTCAGTATGACAGAAAGAAAGTAAATGTAATGTCATTGATTCTATTTAACATGTAAAATATAAAAGTGTTGTTCCTGTAAAGGTGAACATGACCGACAGATGGTTGAGAAGACGGAGCAGGAGCGCCGGGTGATCAAAGTGATGATCCACCGCGGCTACAACAAATCCAGCTCTGACAAAGACCTGGCCCTGCTGAAGCTTCATCGCCCCGTGAAACTGGGATTCTACGTGGTTCCCATTTGTCTTTCTGCACAAAACAGCACCTTCAGCCGAACAATGGCGACCATCCGCCACTCCACCGTGTCTGGTTGGGGCCGTCTGTCGCGTTTCGGGCCCCCGTCCAGATACCTCCAGCGGCTGGTGCTGCCAAGGGTCCCTCTGCAGGAGTGCCGCCTCCACACCAAGCTAAACATCACCAGGAATATGCTCTGTGCCGGGATGAGGAACGGTGGGCAGGACGCCTGCGAAGGTGACAGCGGCGGCCCTTTGGTGACACGCTACAAGAAAACCTGGTTCCTGACCGGCGTGGTGAGCTGGGGGAAGGGGTGCGCCAATGAAAACCTGTACGGTGTCTACACCAAAGTCAGCAACTTCCTGAGCTGGATCGAGGATATCATGACCACAAGCTGAAACGGGTTCAAGTCATATATGTCAAATATAACATAGATTAGATTATAGTGTAGAGCCTGAAAATAAAAGTTCAATGAAGTTTTCTCATAATATTGAAAGTGGATAAAATAAATCAGTAGAAATATTTGATCTGGGTCTCTGGACCTAAAAACCTAACGTTGAATCCTGAGGTTCATTTTAAAAAAATACATCCAATCACAGAGCTCGAAATTGTGTCGCATGAGCTGCTAATGGTGGGAGTTTTCTCAGCCACAAAGACAAAACACGTTGAGTCTTTGATTTGTGCTTCTGAATGGCAACGGCAGCTGAGGCTCACGGGTATTGTAGTATTTTGAACTGTCTGCCAGAATGAGGAACAAAACATAATTGTATTGTATGATGTATTTTTTACTTGTCAAATTACAGACTCATCAGAGTCAGGCTGACGTTGTGTTTGGCTCATCGTGTGATCTAAAGGGATGATTTTGTCCTGTAAGAAGTTGATTATGGTGATACAAATAAAAACACATTTTTTCTGGAACTGTGTTCATGTAGGTTGATTTCTGTTCAAGGAGCTTCAAACTGAAAGAGATGTTATTTATTTTAAGTCGACTTGTATAGTTTATTATGAGGTTTATTATGAAAATGAAGCACCAGGCTGAAACCATTTGATTTTAATATCGTCCATGTTTTTAGCGACTGGTGGGTATAAAGCTTTAAAAAAACTAGAATGGTGCTCAGGAGACACAGCTACACATTTCTCTTACTGTACAGCGACTAAATAAAGATCAGCCCTTACCGATAAATGGAGAAGAAGAAGTTTCTGATGGAAGGCAAAGAGCAGCAGTCATTGAACAGGTCACATTATGTCACATTATTTCTGTTGGGATGGGAACATGTGATCAGTGGGGACGGGGGGTGGAACAGACTTTGCACCTGTGGATCCACAAAGAAGAAGCACAGCACCCAACACTGATGAAATCAACTATGTGGCCGAGAGTCTTCTTCACCTTCGTCTTAAGTCTCTGCAGCTTCCAGGCAGCGTCAGGTGAGGAGAGTCGAACCGTCCGACCGCAGTAGAAGTAAAGTCGAAATTAATTTGATCTTTTTCTAATGTTAGTCACTGAGATTGACGCAATTGGAAAGAGATGCTAACGTCAGCATGCTAACAGTTACAAAGCTGCTGCACGCTCCATCCAATAAACAGAAGATTTGGATTTTAAGTTAGAGAAAAAAATCTACAATATTTTACTTACTACTCTTTTTTTTGTGGATGAAAATAAAGACAGATTTGATTTTTGCAGAATATTTAAATGGAAACATAAAATGTTGTTGCCAGAAGTTGTCAGGCAGATGTTCAGATGCTCCTGCTGGAAGAAACGTGAGGTTTCATTTAGATCTAAAGGAATCTGTTGAACTCTTCCTTCTCTTTCTCTTTAGTCTTCCTGGATCCAGATCAAGCCCATGGCGTCCTGGTCCGGACTCGGAGGTACAACTCGGGCTGGCTGGAGGAGCTCCAGATGGGAGATCTGAAGAGGGAGTGTCTGGAGGAGAAATGCTCCTATGAGGAGGCTCGCGAGGTGTTTGAACACACCGAGATGACGGTCAGACTCGTTTTCTTTTATTTACGTTGAAACAAATAAGATTTCTTTAATTTGGTGAATGATTAACGTCAGTTC
Source organism: Chaunax sp. Z400 (assembly GCA_037577475.1). NCBI lineage: Eukaryota > Metazoa > Chordata > Actinopteri > Lophiiformes > Chaunacidae > Chaunax > Chaunax sp. Z400. The sequence goes on from CM075205.1 coordinate 11,031,494, forward strand.
TCTCTGTTCTCAGGACGAATTCTGGAAAACATACAACCGTAAGTAACAAGTATTGTTTTAATCTCACTAAAATCTCATGATCTGAATCCAGATTTGTCTTTTGTCACTTTTGTCATCCTTTTCAGACGTTCTGTAAGATTTAGTGTTTGTTTATTGGTTGGTTAGTTTGATTTTTTTACCAGGATTACACAAAAACTACTGGACTGATTTCCATGAAACTTGGTGGAAGGGTGGGGCATGGGCCAGGAGAGAACCCAATAAAGTTAGGAGCAGATCTAGATAATAATAATACAGATCTTTACTGAACTAATCTCTGTCTTCCCTTCCTGAAGTCCCAGATAGCTGTCAGTCAAACCCCTGTCTGAACGGAGGCAGCTGCTCCAGCCAGGGTTCTTCCTACGCCTGCTACTGCCTGCCACAGTTCAGCGGACCCCACTGTGAGCTTGGTGAGCAAAATATACTCATTTTATTTGTACCTATTTATTGGGGAGGCTCGGTCCATAGATGTAAAAAAGTTCTAACACATTGGGTTCTGATTGGACCGGTTTTAAGTTGTTGGAAGTTGTGTATTTTTTCACTTTTAGGGGGGTTAACCTAGCAGGTTGTCCCTGTTTCCAGCCTTCGTGTCCTTAAAAATTGTGGAAAAAGTAATCTGATACTTAATCAAGTAGGAGTAGAAATACCACAATAATAAAGTACTGCATTCACTATTTTACGCTGTCTGGTGTTGTGGTTCTCAGCTAAAAGGCTCTATGTAATAGAAACTATTAAAGTATTTAAATCAGCGTGTTGTTGGTTTTAGATAACCTGGTCATCGCGGACACCTGTCTGCTGGAGAACGGAGGCTGTGAACATTTCTGTGATGAAGAGGAGGGAGGACGAAAACTGAACTGCTCGTGTGCAGATGGTTACTTCCTGGACGTTGATGAACAAAGCTGTGTAGCAGAAGGTGGGAGGACATTTTGATTCATCCACATCATAGATTTAAAAAGAATAGAAATTTTGAGATATTAAGAATGTTGGGATGCTCAGTGCTTTTTGGTGCTGGTTTTTCACCATAACTATTTTTCTAATAGTGTTCCAAGTGTTGATCCCTGTGGAACACCACACTGAGAACTGGAGGGAGTATGTGGAGTATTGTGACTTATATGTATTCTGCTGGTTCAAAAATAAAAATTGAAGTTGTCGACCTTTTTAATGGTTTCAGAGTCGATAGCATGTGGCATGGTCCCCGTACTGCAAGGAGAAAACAAAAACCAGCAGCTCGACCCTCGAGCTCGAATCGTCGGGGGAACAGAATGCCCCAAAGGTGAATGCCCCTGGCAGGTACGCTGAAGTTAAAGGGACAGTTTACTTACTTACTGTAGAGCTTGTGTGTGCTCTCATACACTGTTTTTACTCCAGTTGGTTCATCATGAGATCTGGTTGTCAGGACATTTAAGAGAGAGCAGTGAAATTACTTTGCTGTGAGATTCTGCTAAAACCAGATAGATGATGATGATGATCTATGGTGCAGCAAACACAACACATGATACATGAGTAACACCATGTTTTTTACGTATACATCGTTGCTCTTCATCTTTTTTTCCACCCAATGAAAGGAAAAGTGTAAAATAAGATCTATCATGCAGTGTTTTTTTTTTTAAGGTTTTGTTGGTGTATAAAGGCAAAGGTTTCTGTGGAGGAGTGATTTATAAACCCACATGGATCCTAACAGCATCTCACTGCCTGGAGAACACTGATGCTCAGTTCCTGAAGGTGGTCGCAGGTACAAATCCCCTCTAAATGTCACTAAAGAAGGGTGGGAGGGTCGGCAATGACACCTGACACCCCAATTTAAAACATTGACCCTGCTCTTTGTCTGTCAGGCGAGCACAACACTGAAGTGACCGAAGGCACAGAACAGCTCATCCAGGTTGCTGAGATGTTCATGCACGAAAACTACGTGGCGACGAATGCCGACAATGATATCGCCCTTCTTCGCCTGGCGTCGCCCATCGTCTACACCCAGTACGCTGTCCCGGCCTGCCTACCGACGCGAACACTGGCTGAGCGCGACCTCTGGGCCGTCAGCCTGCACACAGTAAGCGGATGGGGGAGGAGGAGTGAGAACGGCCCGACCTCACACCTCCTGCGGCGGCTGAAAGTACCACGGATCCGGACGCTGCAGTGTGTGGAGGAGAGCGGCGTGGTGCTCACTGAGAACATGTTCTGCGCCGGATACATCGAGGGCCAGCAGGACTCCTGTAAAGGCGACAGCGGGGGACCCTTAGTGACGTCGTACAAGAAGACTGTGTTCCTGCTGGGCATCGTCAGCTGGGGGAAGGGCTGTGCCCGACCGGGCAACTATGGCATCTACAGCCGAGTGTCCAACTATCTGGAGTGGATCCACAACCGAACAGCAACACAAGATCAGCTGACAAACAACACGGAGGCTTCCTTACACAACATGACAACCTGAGAGTTCAGGCCTGAATGAGACGGCATAAAACATAGATATATTCAAATGTTATTCCAATTATATTAATGTGCCTTACAATCCTTTTGTATGAAGAAAACACTTTAAATATTAGAAATATAAATATAATATAATAAATAAATAAATAAATCAGCATATTGTATCATGTTTGTCAGGCTGTGTTTTCTGCTGGTGAAAATTTAACAGTCTGATTATGTAACTGCTGATATTTTTCATGTCATAATCACCTAAAACTAAGCTAATGAAAGATTTTCTGGGTTTGGACATTTATATGTGAAACTGTCTTGTTTGTGTATTATAATCTGTGTATAAGACAATAAAGTGACCATATGTGGGTTTTGGACTGAGCTTTGAGCATTTTCCATTTTATTTGTCATTTTATATTTATTCAAGATAAAAATCATATTTCAAACAGTCCAGAGTCTGAGATGATCATTTCATTTTGCAGTAAAAATACAAAAGGAGCAGCTTGTGTCGGCATGCTCACAAAGGTTTAAGTCTATTTGCTAATTTCGTAACAGTGTAAATTCCTGTGTGTGTGTTGCATGATTTCATCATTCATGTACACAATATGTTCATGCAGTCCAGGGACAGTGTCATGTGTACAGTTCAGTGGTGGAATGTAAAGAACATTTAATACAGCACAGTCCTTAAGTATTTATATTAATGCTCCTTTTTACTTCTAATCATTAAAATCAAGTATTTTATTCCATCATAAGTCTAATTAATAATAATGGACATTCTACTGCACAATGAGTACTTTTACTGCTACATGAAGGTGATAATACTCCTGTACTCCTTAAGAAGTATTCTGAATGCAGACCTTAATGGAGTCGTCTGTATTAATACTTCCATCCATTTTTACCTGAACTGCAAACACAAAAAAAACCCAGCTGTCGAGGAAAGAGTGGAGATGTGTTTACTGACCTGGTTAAAAACTGATTTCAAGGGTCTGAAGCTTAGTGGGCGTGTCCATAAAAATGCCTGACCCCTCTTAAAAACACTTTTTGTCCTCGTCTGGCCGAGACACTGAACACAACATGCTGCTGAGGAGCTGCTGCACCGTCTGGATTCTGCTGTCAGGCGTTGCTGCAGCTGCAGGTCTGTGGAGTTTACATCAGCTTAAATTAGTTCATAAGGTTAGCATGATGATAAGTCACATATATCAGTTTAATAGCACCTCTCAGCTGGGGTGTGTTTTAGTATTATCATTTTATTTTTTTATATGCACTTCAAGATACCCTTGTTACTTATTTTATGCTGTTTAAATATTGTCATCACATATTTAAAAAGTGCTTATTTTAGTATTAGTTTAGGTCTTTATATATTTGGCCTCATCTTCATACAGAATGTTCTCTTAAGGATAAAAGGAGGCATAAAGGAGGCATACATGGGTTTTTACTGTAAGTCTTTTAATCTCGACAGCACTTTGTACATGAGAATGAAAAGTGCTGCATAACCATGAAAAATATCTCAAGTATTGGAAGTATTTGATCATTTCTTTCAGTGTTTGTCGAGAGGGACGAGGCGAACACAGTGCTGCAGAGATGGCGGCGAGCAAACAGCGGCTTCCTGGAGGAGATGCAACAAGGGAACCTGGAGAGGGAATGCCTTGAGGAGATGTGCAACTATGAAGAGGCTCGAGAAGTCTTCGAAGACGACTACAAGACGGTCAGCGTTTTCACCATCACTGACATCTTTCACTGTAGTTTCATCGGCCGTCTCATTTTAGTTATTCTCACCAAATTAAAAGTCAACTTTAGTCTAAGAAACAGAACATGTGGATTCTACTGGAGCACTTTTTATTTTACTCTTTTTACTCCAACATGTGTGGTGATGACAAATAATGCATGCATGCAATCTGAAATCAAATAACCTTTTCTGTTTTTGTTCTTTGCAGAGACAATTCTGGCTGACATATGAACGTGAGTGACACTTTTCATCGTCTGAGTAACATTAGGATGGTGGTGTGACACTTGAAAATGAATACATGAATGAATGAATGAATGAATGAATGAATGAATACAACTGGCTCTTCAATGAGTTTAGTGTATTTGTATTTGGAAATTCTGCAATGATCACTGAGGAATTACATAAATAACATTTTGTTTCTCTCTAATTTAAACTACAGTGTAATTAGAAACAGAGCTGATGACTGTTCATAGGAGGCCATCTTTGTTTTGGTCCAAATATAAAGTTTTTGTTTTACAGTAGCAGCAGAATAAGATTAAATGGAATGAAATTATTTTAAAAAATTGAATATAATTTGATGGTAAACTGATGACAGACAGTCAAATACTATAATACTATAAGTTTCATATTGTGTTTTGCCCTTAACACATTCTACCTGTGATCAGTGTATTGATTTACTGCTATCTTCAATTGTAAACCCTGTAATCAAGTTTTATTGATCCTCATTCTTATGTTGTCTGAACACAAATCAGCATTTTCTTTGTTTTTCCTCCTGTTTCTGCAGTGTAACATCTGAGTCATCAAATATTTTGTATCTTCTGCTTTTTCAAATTAATGCTGTTTATATTTGTGCAGATCTCAGCATAAAAATATTTTATTCTGGTGATAAATAATGAAATGATCAAAACATTAAGTAATATTAATAACAATGAAATGGATCTGTCCTCAAATTACTTTATTGATATCAGGTCATGACCCCTGCTTGGTGAACCCATGTCATAACAATGGGACATGCGCTCAGATGGGGACCTCCTACCAGTGTTACTGTCCTGAGGGCTTTGTAGGACAACACTGTGAGTTAGGTAAGAAAGAAAATTTATTTATTATTATTATCTAATTTATTATTTATTTTATTTATTATATAATCATTAAAAATATAAATCTAAAAAGTTGTAACATAAGGAACAACTGAAAAAATACAAAATAGTCAAAAGATGTTTTGATTTCCATCCAGATCTGTATTCAAAAATTTCATCTTGTCTACCATATTAACAGGAGGCTGCATGGACTTCTCTACGTATTTGTTCTGCATGCTATTTAGTGTATATCATATTTGAATGATGTCACCTCTACTTTCCCCAGTGGTAGAAGACTCACTGAAGTGTCTATACCAGAACGGACAATGTCAGCATTTCTGTGACGGCTCAGCAGAAAGTCGTAAATGTTTCTGTGCTGACGGATACAAACTGGGAGCAGACGGACGACAGTGTATTCCTCAGGGTACTAGTACTACCTAATACTTCTTATTTAAAGGTCTGATGATGTATTACGCCTAATCCTGTGTATTCAGCCTTCCTTCTGAATGTTCTGTCCAAGTTGTGGTTCTAAAAGCTTTAAAGTTTTTGTTATTGTTAAGTCTGACTTGTTTTTCTTCTACAGTGGAGTTTCCATGTGGTCAACTGGCCCCACAGGAAACGGGCATGAACCAGACTATTTCAGGTCAGACCAGGCTGGTGGGGGCTAACCACTGTCCCAAAGGAGAGTGTCCTTGGCAGGTAAACGCTGCTGCACCACTGCTGTTGGTGGTGTAGAGGAAAGATCATGGGGCCATTAAAATGTCAATGGTGCATCATCTCAAGAGCAGGAAAGGGATCAAGAAATTTTAGTTACAGGGGTTATCGGCGCAATAAGATAATTATTCAATATAATATAAAGAATCTATATATCTGTTGATCAGGTCCTGGTTCAGCTACATGGAGTCAGTCACTGTGGAGGTGTTCTAATCAATCCAGACTGGGTTGTCACTGCTGCCCACTGTATCCATGGAAAAAACGCTCAAGACCTCACTGTGGTGGCAGGTGACGAATCTACGCTTCCTGTTCAGATTAACTGCACTTTGTAAAGTTTTTGTAAAGTTAACTTGTAACATTTCCTGCAAAAGGAGTATCACATTGTGAAGTTTGTGAAGATTGTGACATAAAGTTGTTTTGTGAAGTTGTGTTCTAAAGACATTTTTCATGTTTGTTTTGCGATATGTTGTTCTGTAAAGTTTTGAAATAACTTTTTTTGGAAAATTGCTTCATAGAATTGCTTTGTAAAGTTGTTCTGTTGAATTGTTTTATAATGTTGTTTTGTAAACTTATTTTGTAAAGTTTCTCCTGTGCAGCTGTTTTGTAAAGTTGTTCTATGAATTAAGTGGTTGCACGAAACTGTTTTGCTTTTTTGAAGTGGAGTTTATGTCTCGTTTAAGGGTTTCTCCTCTGTTATCAGGGGAGCACAACTTGGACGTGGAGGAGGGCACAGAACAGAGGATACCAGTTTCCATGGTAATCGCCCATGAAGGCCATGTCCCAGAGACGGGTGACAGTGACGTTGCCTTGCTGCAGCTGAACCGTTCCATCACCTTGAACCGTCATGTGATCCCTGTCTGCCTGCCAACCAAAGACCTCACGGAGCGGGAGCTGTTGCTAGTCCGTTACCACACCGTGTCTGGCTGGGGCAAGAGGACCATTGGGGGCAATGAGGAGCACGGTGCCATGCACACTGCACCGGTTTCCCCCATTCTACGCAAATTTTCTGTACCCATCAACCAGAACTCCCAGTGTTCCCAGAGATCCCAGTTCAACTTCACCAACAACATGCTGTGTGCCGGATACCTGGAGGGTAGCCAGCAGAGTTGCCGCGGAGACGACGGGAGTCCATTGGTCACAGTCTATGGCTCCACCCACTTCCTGACAGGCGTGGTAGGCTGGGGGAAGGGCTGTCCACACCCGGGGTATTATGGGGTTTACAACAACATGGCCAACTTTGTGGACTGGGTGAAGGGTGCCATGACGACGGCCAGTGAGAAGCCAACAGAGAAAGCAGCAGTGACGACTTTTGACATGTTAGAACAGAAACCAGTTTAATAAAAGTTCATTTTTAGGAATCAATTATGACTGTTATGATTTTCTATGTTGATTTAATTCTTGATGTTGTCGTTATCAGGATTGTGATGCTTAAGAGCTTTAATTTTCAAGTTTTCTTGTCTGATTATACTTTGTTCTGTCCTGTTATGTCATATTTTTAGGTCGAGAAAAATCAAATCAAGTCTTGTTTTTGTTTGTATTTATAATCAAGGATGAATGTATTATGTATTATCAATAATGTCAAGATGCTGAATAAATGTTACTGATTAAGAAACTGAGAATCGTTGTGCAAAATCTCCATATGGAGCCGACTACAGTATGAACTGCTGCTTACATGGTGAAAGTACTTTTACTTTTATACTTAAAGTACATTTGCTCTGATAATGGAGTATCTTCAAATAGTGGTATTGGTTCTTTTACTGAAGGGGGTGGAGGGTGGAGTAAATATTGGTCAGTTCGACCATCCACCACCAGGCCCCCTGAGCTGATTGGCTGCAGTGCAGGAAGTGTAAAACACGTTTAGCAGAGAAACGTGTGTCAACCCTGCCGACCTCAACATTGAGTAAGTGTTTGAAAATCCTCATTTACTGTAAACGTCTGCCAAACGAAATCAGGCAAAAATCAGGAGATGAATTCCTTCTCCTCCCTCATACCAGCTTGTACAAGGGAGATAAATCCCACCATCAGTATCTGTCACTTCATGCAACATCTGGTTCTGCTTCACTCTTTTCTGCTGTTTTTCTCTGCAGTCAAGTTTACAAAAGAATTTCAAACATTTTTATGTGCAAAAGAAAATGGGAGGAAAAACAGCCTCCTGTTGGTCACGTCTAGTCCAGACACGTGGGTTTCAATGTAAATAAAAGCTTTTGTTGTGCATTGCGGTTTAATATCTGGATGTAAATCCAGCCTGAGATAAAACAGAATATTTCATTAATTCCGCTCTAATAGATGTTCCAATAATCAACATGTCCTCTAAAGGACCCGATTAAATCCGTCTTGATCTGACGTCAGATATCACAATCTCAGTTTTCTCCAATGTTGTGCAAACTGAGTATATTTAGCTTTTAAATTCCACCACTGATGTTTGACATACTGGAGCTCGATTATGTGAACTCTCCAGCTGGATGGTTCTTCCAGCAATGCACTCTGGGACTTGTAGTTAAGTCCTGTCATTGTAATGGACGCAGTTTATTTCAGAATATTTATGAGCTCCAGCAGGAAGTCTGAAGATAAGCCCCGCCTGGTCCAGTTTCAAAACGTCAACACCTCTTCCTCCCCCCCTCCCTCTTCATACAGGTCGTTGGCCTCTCTACCTCCCCTCCTTCTCTCCCTCTCTCCACACTCAGAATTCATTACTTCCACTAAGCACACTGAGGTTTTTCTAGTCGAACTCATCATCCATCCTGGACCATGTTTTGGTTTCACCGACTGTCCCTTGGCCTCCTGCTGATCCACCTGGCTGCTGCTCACATAGGTACGTTCACTAAAATCTAACCTTTCAGGGATGAAGAAGACAGGCAGAACATGGAGTTGAATCTGGGGGGTGGGGGACGCACCACCATGTTTAGAGAGTATTTTGGGTGGTGTTGGTGGTGAGGGGGGGTTGTGTGTTGATTGCCAGCTGACAGGTGACACTTGACCCCCGTCCCTCTTTGTGTGTTTAGCATGTTGCATGTGCGATGTCAACAGATTTTTCATTTTGGATGACTGACTTCACTCCAACAAGAATCATTTCTAACATCTCACCGTAAAAACAAACAAGCCTGGCTGTGATTAGTCCTTTCCAGAGAATTTCTCCTAATTATCTGTCAAAATTAACCTTTTAAAGGGTGAAAAACGGTGGAAAGAGCTTGAAAAAGTTTTCGTTTAAGGATTAACTTACTCTTTATGTGATTACTTCTCTAAATGAAACTTCATCCCCAACTGACGCTGACACAAGTGACATCACGACTCAAGTGACATCACTTGAGGACACTGAACATTATAATGAAACTAGCGTTATTGTAATGATCATTGAACACTTCATCTTGCAGTGAGTAATGACTTCCCATCATCATTCCCCATATTTCTGTTCTCTTATCAGTCTTCTTGGATGACAAGGCAGCCAGTCAGGTGCTGAACCGCCGGAGACGAGCCAACAGCTTTTTCGAGGAGGTTAAAAAAGGCAACATGGAGAGGGAGTGTGTCGAGGAGCGCTGCAGCTGGGAGGAGGCGCGAGAGATCTTCGAAGACTCTGAGAAAACTGTATTAACCATCCGCAACTACACACAACACACTGCTGTCAAATAAAATGCATAAAGTTTGAAAGAAACACCCAAATTACTTTGGGGCATCCGATTCTAACCTAAGTCCTATCGTAGCATCACTTAAACTAGAAACAAGGATCAAATCTTCAGTTGTTTTGAACTATTTCATTCTCTGCTTTTCTTTTTTGCAGGATCAGTTCTGGGCCAAATACATTGGTAAGGCAGTTTTGTTTTATTTCATGTACTGGCTAATTTAGAAATCTTTTAGAAAGACTGAAATTTAATGCAGAACAGTAGGAGCTCCAAGGAGATAATTTGGGGGTGAATCAGGTCTAACAAGATTAGGGAACGCAAGATTCAGAGAAGCAGCCGAGCATCACATAAAGCCTGAAATGTACAAATGAAAGCATTGAGTAAAATTGTAACTGGACTCTTCTTGACTCCTCTTGGTTGGTTTACCACTACTGCTGTGATTGATCTGCTCTGCTTGTGCTGTAGATGGCGATGCATGTGAGTCGATGCCCTGTGCACATGGAGGACTTTGCAAAGACGGAATTGGTAGCTACGAATGCTACTGCCAGGCCGGGTACCAGGGATTCCACTGTGAAATTGGTACAGTCAATCTGGACAGGTCTTTTAGCAAGCCTGGAATCCAGATTTAAGAATCCCATTTTGACTGTCTGTCAAGGAAAGCCATTGATACTGACCATTAACCCTAGGAAGTTCTTCCATATTGGACAATTCCTCATATTTATAATATATATATAATTATAATTTATCGTCACAGTGTTTCCTATGTCTCTCCAGTTATTCCTGAGCTCTGTGAAAACAAGAACGGTGGTTGCGAACACTTCTGTAAAGTGGCCCGAGGAAATGTTCATTGCTCCTGTGCTGATGGATATTTTCTGGGATCAGATGATAAATCCTGCAACTCCAACGGTGAGAGTTTAGATGGTTCAGACAGACTTTCTCAAATCTCTACTTCGACCCAAGAAATATCGGAATCTATTCAGCATTGCTTAATCTTCAGAATCAAGTCAAACGGCCAAAATGGTCGTTAAGTGATTAAACGTTTTGGTGTACAACCGCTGACCTATACATTTCACATGAACTCTTGCAGAGACCTTCAAATGTGGCGCCATCATTACTGAAAACATCCGGACTGTTTTCAGGTACGTGCGGGGGAACACAACGTTGGGGAACGCTACTAGATTCAACCCGACAGAACACAACTTCAACATCAACATCAACATCAACATCACTGAGCAGAAGAATGTGACAGACAACAGCAGCAACAGCCCGATAATGTCAGAAAATTACATTTTAGAGGAAGTGATAAGGTCTAAAATGGCGGGTATGACTCGCATTGTCAACGGAGAGGACTGTCCTCCCGGAGAATGTCCATGGCAGGTAGGGATGTTTTCGGACCGGCGGAACCTTTTCATAGTACTAAGAAGTTATTTTATCTATCAAGCTATCTCTACAGTGACACTATAGATATCTGGAGGATAGTTAGAAGTTCATAATTGCATAGTTTGTGCAATGTTAAGTGTTTTTTGTCCCATCTTGTCCTTGCAGGCACTCCTCCTGAATGACGAGGACCGTGGGTTCTGCGGAGGAACGATCCTCAATGAATACATCATCCTGACCGCCGCCCACTGCATGAAGGAATCACTCTACCTCTATGTCAAGCTCGGTAAGTTTGACCGAGTCACCGTCAGCTGAGTCACTCAGTGGATTACATGCTGCTGTGATGAGTGTAGATGTATGGAGCAGGAAACATTTCCAGTGCATTACATTCATTCATTCAAGCATGATGAGCTGCATATCCCCTATAAGAGGTGGAATAAAAATAAAAGGTTTACTATTCATATTTTTTTATTGTCCATTTGCTATAATAAAATACTTATTATTTCTGTGCATTCAGGTGAATTTGACACGTTGGTGGATCACGGCAATGAAGCTATTCACCAAGTAGAGACCATTATGACCCACAATAAATACAAGCCCGACACCTACCTAAACGACATCGCACTTATTAAATTGGCCACGCCCATCAAGTTCAGTAGGTTCATGTTGCCTGCCTGCTTACCGAAGCAAGATTTTGCTGAAAAGGTGAACCAGTCATACCACTTTACAAATTCAAATATATATTTTCATTTTTTCTTTTTCAAAATTTCAAGAACTTGACATTTTGCTCTACATACAATAGAGACTTGATTTTCTCATCTAACTCTCACCAAGAATGCAAATACGTGCACTTCAACAAACGCTGAACTGTTTTACCCTCACAGGAAAAAACAAACTTCGCTTTGCAATTTTCTTCATTTCTCTTGCAGGTCTTGATGCGACAGCCGGATGGTATGGTCAGTGGTTTTGGCCGTCTTGGCGAGGGTCGGAAGCCATCAACCATCCTGCAGCGCCTCACCATCCCCTACGTGGACCGGCTAACCTGCATTGAATCCACCCAATTGCGCATCTCTCCTAACATGTTCTGTGCCGGCTATGACGAACTAGCAAAGGATGCCTGCCAAGGTGACAGTGGCGGGCCGCACGTCACACGCTACCGCGACACCTACTTTGTCACCGGTGTTGTGAGCTGGGGTGAAGGCTGCGCACGCAAAGGCAAATATGGCATCTACACCCAAGTGTCCAAGTACACTCGCTGGATCCGTGAAGGCATCGAGAGGCTGATGCCAAAAGAGAACAGTGGCAGCAGGAGGAAGAGGCACCATGGTGCCATCAAGAGGATGTTTCTATAAAACAGCAGATTCCATGTCCACTGAGTAGAGATCAGCCACACCTCTCATGTAATCAGCAAAATTATGTTTTACGGCAGAAAAAACTGTAATAACATTTGGTAGCTGTGGTGAGCACATAAGTAAGCAGCTGCCTACTTCCACATCACAGCAACATGATCATAATTACTTGTGGGGTTCCACAGGGTTCGATTCTTGATCCCTTATACTTTCTATTTGATTAAAGCTGAAATAATTTACTTTTTTGTCCTCTTGGGGGCAAGAGAACAAACTTTAAACACAACATCTAACATAGAATGACACAATCATCAATATCACTCTCTTTTAAGTGGTTTCTTCTAAAGTCGGAGCAAAATATCTTCCTCTTTAGCTGTTTGATGCTCTTTGTCTTTCTGAATAGTCACAAAACTCTCAGATATAGAGTCCACAAAAAACAGAATTTATCACAAAAGTGTGTTGCAAAAGCAAAATGTACAAATATAAATATGTTAGCAATCTAAAGCAACTTCATTGAACAGTTTTGGTGTGTATTAATAGACAGTGTGGAGCAGGAGGAGTTAAAAAGATCATTAAATCTGTGTAAACCAAACAATGTCTGTTTTCATCACCTTTTTGAGCGGAATTTGAAGCAAATAAAATACTTTAACAGTCTGATGCTGACATTATTTGCTTATTTATTCTGTTGCTGCAGAGCTACCATAAGAACATCTGAATCTCTGAACACCAACAGCACCATCTTTGTTAATGTTCTATCCATTATTTGATCAGGCTCATGAAATGTCTGTATTATTTTAAATTATTAACCCCTCCTTGTTTACCTCAAATCAACAAACATACTGAATATTGAAGTTTCAGAGGTCGAAGCTGCTGCTTGTTTTGTGTGGTTTGAGGACAGGCCAGAGTCCACGGCAGGAACACACTGTTCACCCACGACGGTTTTTACTTTTAACTCTTTATAGGCACAAATCTGAGCTGAGTCAGTGAAAATCTGACTCCTGTGAAAAGCCTAAAGGTTATTAAAATATCAGACTTTATAAAATGTGTTTAATAGCAGCACAAGTTGGCCTAAAATCTAACTGAGATCCCTTTATATGTGAACACATGCTTATTACAGTTTTATTGAAGCTTTATATCTAGATTAGATCTTTAGAATTAGTGAAACAGACCCAGTGAAATCACCGTCATGTTTCTCGTGTAATGAATCGGTTGTGACTCGTGTGTGTATTTATCTGTGTCTGTGTGGTCCCAGTGGAGTCAGTATCATGGCGGTCAGCATCATGTCGGCTTGTTGTCGAGCATCTGTTCTGTTTTTCTACCTCCTTAGCTGCTTTCCTCATGTCCAAGGAGAAGGTAAGACCTCTGACCTTTGACTCTTTATCTTCAGACTGTGGGTTCAGTTTGTTTGGGTCACATTTTAACGAGTTGATCTCATTTTAAAGAGATCCTCGCAGTCAGGTGGGAACAGTTGATATTTTGTTAAGTTAAACTTTGATATGCTCCACATTCATCTGGAACTGTATGGTGGTTTATTTGTGCCACAAATATCTGCATTAATCATCAAAAATATCATATGGTATAATTATGACCCAGTTTATCATAATTATGACTTTATTTGAATCTTAATGTATGAGTTGCTGTTAATACTGGATCATGATTTAGTGTGGTGTGAGTACAACTATCATTAATACTTCTTGTTAATTTACAATAACATTAAGGGTCATTAGTATAGCAAACTAAAAGCTCTGCATATGTAGTATAATCCTAATCACATGGTAAGACGTTCTAATTACATAATAAACACTTAGGATGACACAATTATTACGTATTAAGTGAAAAATCATGAGTATATTAAGCTAAACTAAATATATAATTGACGCCATGTATAGTGCAAAAAGTAAGAAATTAATTTGTATTAATTGTATTACGTCATAATTAATGTTTATTACAGAAGAAATGGGCTACAGTGGACCCAGTGGTGAAAGTATATTTACTCAAGTACTGAAAAAAATGTGGTACTTTACTTGAGTATTTCCATTGTATGCTATTTTATACTTGTACTTCACTACATCTCAGAGGCAAATATTGTACTTTTGACTCAGCCTTCATATATTAGTTACTTTACAGATTACAATTGTTTAAAATAAAAGATTATTCTGATAAACTGAATGGTCAAACGTTCCTTTACGGGTTGAGACAGTTCTCCTACTTCTTAAGTCGGTTTTGTTCTTGCAGTGTTTCAGGCCCCGCGGGCCCACAGTGTGTTCCTGCGGTCCAAACGGGCCAACATGTTCCTGGTGGAGGAGATCCTGCAGGGGAACCTGGAGCGGGAGTGTTACGAGGAGACGTGCAACTACGAGGAGGCCCGAGAGTGCTTCGAAGACACCGAAAAGACGGTCAGACTCTCAGATTGATTATTGATAGATTCTTTTGGGATCAGGTTGACTTTCTCTCACTTTGAACTGGTTCTGTTTGTATCCCATCAGATCGCCTTCTGGACTGTTTACTACGGTGAGAGTTCTTTCACATCACCTTTAAATGAAGAATTTTTTTTTTTAAAGTTTAAAACTTCTCGAACTTTATTCAAAGCTACTTTTTTTCCCTAATCAGTCGTATTGATCAGCTCTCTGTCTCTGAGCAGATGGGGACCAGTGTGACCCCAACCCTTGTCTCCATGGAGGGAACTGCACCGACAAAGTGGGCGGGTTCCACTGCTCTTGTGACACCCCCCACTACGGACACGTTTGTGAACTGGGAGCACTGGGAGACGACGGAAGTCCGCCCTACGGATCAAAGACCATCAGACCAGGTTGGAACACACTTACAGCAAATGGCTCTGTCTCCATGGAGGGGCGGGGCCTAAAAGACATTCAGGGGATTCTCAGGAATGTCCCGTTATCAGACCTGTGGGTTTGTTTCATCTGTTGTCTCCATGGAAACACAACACCTACATCACAGCCCTGAAACGCGTCTTTACATCCTTCTCATTCTGTTATGTTGTTAAGTCTCAGAGTGTCTGACTGAGGGTCCGACAGCCTGCCACCAGCTGTGCACAGCGTCCTACAACACCTTCACCTGCTCCTGCATGCCAGGATTCAAACTACAGACTGACGGACAGAGCTGCCTCCCTGAAGGTCTGACCAAACAAACATAACACACCTATCAAACCAGTTCAACCTGGTTAACCAACCTCTCTTTGTGTCCTCAGTGGAGTTTCCCTGTGGAAGACTTCCTGAAAACTTCAACACGACTGCATCAATGTGTCGCCATGGAAAGTGTCCCTGGCAGGTAAGATGCTCTCAGCCAATCACAGTGAGGCATTTGTTTTTCTATTTCTATTTCTATTATTTTAACGCCCAGCATCCATGTGGTTTGACTATCAAATCTACTTTGACCCACGGGAGTCTTAAAATGAGGTGTGGTTTAGCTCCTGCTGTGGGTTTGTTTTCTGCCTCCAGGTGTCCCTGCTGAACAGAAGAGGGGTGGAGCTGTGTGGAGGCGTGGTGCTGGGTCGATACTCTGTCCTAACAGCCGCCCGCTGCCTCTTCATGGACTCGGGATCCTATCTACAACCCTCCAACTTCTATGTGGTCACTGGTATTGAACTTAATCAACCAAACACTATAAAACATTTATATATAACATACATTTACTTCCTTTATTGATTTCATATTGCTGTGTTAATATTTAAAATAGACTGAAGGTCTTTCCTCAACTTCTAAAAGTGTATTACATGACGTTTCTCGTCTCCTAGGCGACAAGATGCTCCTCCCTGTTCGGAGTGTTTACATCCACGATCGTTTTCGTATTAATCACCATGACAACGACCTCACTCTCCTAGAGCTGGACGGCCCCCTGCCCTTTAGCCCCACCCTCATCCATCTCTGCCTAACCACCAAGGACTTTAGCGAAAACATCCTGATGCATTCTGGGAAGATTGGTGTCACCAAGAGATGGGGGGACAGTCGGACCCAGGAACTAGTCTACATAACGCTGGACGAGTGCCGCAGTCAGCTGAACATATCGCATCCACTCAGCAACAAAATGTTCTGCATGAGGAGGCAAAAGGGACTTTTAGGGGATCACAATGAAGCCCAGCAGCAGCTTAAAGGACCTGGAGTGAACCAGAATCCAACCCAAAACAGCACCGGGACGCCAAATGGAGCAGGAACCAGTAACAGTTCAAAGATTCAAGATCACAAGCCCTCAGCTGAAAGCAGTCCCAGGTCAGGGACCAGCAGCAGGCAATGTGGCGGTCTGTTGCCGGGGGCACCAGTTGCCTCGTTGGATCGAGGGACAGCGTTTCTGACCGGGTTGCTGATTTCATCATCGGCAGACTGCGATGGTGGCGGTGTAGTGTTTACCAAACTTTCCCGCTACCTGAGCTGGATCAAACTGAGGCTGGAGGCCGCCGAGGATCACATGACCCCGCAAGAAAGGCAATACCCCGAGTATCGCTAACAACACCACGGCCATCTTTAACCCTTCATCAATAAACTTTAAAATCTCTTCAACGGACCAAACTGGTGGTTTCATGTGTTTTAAAGTAAATGTGCCTGAATTCAGATTTTCAAAGGCGTCACTTCAAACCCATGTGTCTGTGTGTCAGGATGTAAGTGTTGTCATGTGCTTGTGGTACCAGTAAAGTCTGACACTGAAGTGAAGGAGAGCAAAGGAGTAAACAAGAGATGACTCAGCAAAACCTAAAACCTCAGTCAGAGTATCACGATGGTGGTTGTCAGCTTTCTTTCTAACCCAGGCTTTGTGCACGTTCTCATAAAAAGGGGTTACCTCATCATGAGGTAAAGAATTAATGAAAGTGTTGTTTTTAACCATTTTAATCTGAATCTCTGAACACAACCTCCTCCAGATCAGGTGAGGCATGCAGCACCAATCATCAAGTTACCATGGTGATCAGGCCGGGTGAAAAGAGACGACACCTTCGTCATATTCAAATCACAAAATTGACATTTATGCAATGCTTTGCAGCAAAGAATCATTTTTTCAGGGGTCTTTTACAAAAGATATAAAAACCAAATTCAGATTAAAAGTATTCTAATTGTATTGTTGATGTAATGAAATGTAGAAAACTTTAAAGTCGAGTGTGAAAAAAAAGGATTCATTGTTTTGTTCGGATGCACAAATAAAAAGCCATCGATCATATTCACTGTCAGCGGTTTGTATGTAAAGCATGAAATGTATTTCTGTCATGTCAAATTAAAGTGCTGAATTATGAAAGAGTGATTTTGAGTAAACATACTAGCTGCCTAAAATAAAGACTCCAATACCCACAATGCACTGTTCAAAGCCTCCAGGAAAAACAGCTTGTATTAATGAAGACGAAACGGTTCAATAATGAATCTGATACACGCTGTACAAACCAGCATCTGTTTT
Organism: Chaunax sp. Z400; assembly: GCA_037577475.1. Lineage (NCBI taxonomy): Eukaryota > Metazoa > Chordata > Actinopteri > Lophiiformes > Chaunacidae > Chaunax > Chaunax sp. Z400. Next base: position 11,049,189 of record CM075205.1, read on the forward strand.
ATTAACATTTTTTACAGTACAAAATAAAAAGCACATGACTGAATGAAAAATAGTTTCCTGTGGGGCATCACAGCCAGCGAGGATTGTGGGTAATGTAGTCTAGCAGACTGAAGAGAGAGGAGGGAATGGATTCTGTTTACTGACCACGAGCTTCTGGTGCTGGTAGGAGATGTAACCCTTGATGTGACCCTGGCAGACAGAAAACAGAGGAGCAGATGAATGTTTGTCTACTTCGTCTTTTGAAATCCAGGTGTTTCTCCGAACACGTGTGTGTCCTCACCACGTAGATGAGGTTGGCCAGGACACACTGCACCTCGTAGATGTCGACATCCTCCACCTTCATCATCCTCAGAGCCACCAGGAAGGCGTCAAGAGGCAGCTGGTGAGTCTTCATCAGCAGATACCTACAAACAAAAGTCAGCTGAGGTCATAAGGATGGTGAAAGGAGAGGTCAAAACATGCTTTGTGGCAAAAACATGAATGAACAGCTAGATTTGGAACTCACACTTTCTTGAAGAGGTTCCTGTAGGTGATGATCTTCAGCTTCTCCAGGATGAGGAAGATCCCACAGCGGATGAAGAAGGTCTCGTGTTTGGACAAGGCCTCGTTCAGCAGCAGCAGGTTCCCTTCACTGAAACACACACACACAGTTCTCCTGTGAGAACACCTGGCAGCATGATGTCACTTCCTGTGTCACTGCCTGCTTACCTCACAGCTGTAGTGACATCAGCAAACTGCATGAGGTCGTATTTCTTCAGGAGCTGATGAGTCGGCATGTGACCCTGAAATGGAAGTTGCAACTTTCAGTCATACTGGGTTTACTGGGATCTAAACTGGTTTGAATTAATTACCTCTGCCAAGGTGGTTATGTGATCGGTTCGGTTTGTTTGTTAGCAGGATTATGAAATAACTAATGGACGGATTTGCATGAAATTTTCACCAAAGATGGACCCTAGCATATCCTAGAGCTGATTAAATTTTGGTGACGATCCGGATGATTGTTGGGCCTTGGCGGAGGTTTCCACTCTCTGAGCGCTCTTGTTGATTTAAATGTGACGAGTTGAGTCTCTAACCAGCAGCATCTTGACGGGCAGCAGGTAGATGAGGATCATCCTCTTGTTCTTCTGACTGGAACGATGACAGTGGTGGAAGGAATAAGACAGAAATTCCTCCGCTGTAGAGACACAATCAGATTTGAGATCAGTTTCTCTTCCATAAAATATACACGTGTGATTTTGACACCAAGATTGTTTTGAAAATCAACATTTGAAAATTTGACACGTGGCCACAGATTTCTTGTAGGCAATGGCAGCTTAAAAAAAACACACACACAAATAATCCAGAGCATATAAAGTTAAGAAGTACACAAAAACAGAGACATATTACTGCAGTACTACTGCTGTCGTGTTATACCACTGCTACAGCCCCTCAGTATTACCTGTTTTGAAGTCGCTGTCGAACATGGCTTTTCGGCCCACGTAGTATTTGTAGGTGACTTTCTGAGCTGGACTGTAGTCGTTCTTCAGGTTGGAGCTGTCGATGGCTCTGATCAGAGGCTTACAGAGGTGCAGCTTACTGATCTGAGTCAAAACAGAAGAAAAGAATGAATCTATACTGTGTTCTTTTAGGAGCTGATGACCAGTCACTGCTCTGGATCCAAACAAATGTATTTCATCTTTTGGGTTTGGATTTTGGCCTAAATATTGGGCTACATATTGGGTAATCAATGTCTACCAAATCAATATGGCTTTCTTGAAAGTAACTGTGAGAAAAGTTTATTCTCCTAATATGAGAACTTTTCCTTAAAACCTTTTTCTTTAAATGTTGACAATTTGTCTCACAGTTTGTTCCCCTCCCAGAACTAAGGCATGAATCAATAATGATTGAACGGTTCATAGTGAGGTCAGACCTTGAAGTAGATCTTGAAGAGCTGGTTGCTCAGAAACATCATCCCCCATTTCTTAGAGTCATCGATCCCTGCACGGCTGCAAAAATAAAAACAGTACGGAGTTAAAGTGGTGATGAGATTTATTTTGTTATCATTCTGTAATTGTGCTGAAAAGAAAGTTATTTCTGAAAGGCTTGAATAACAGAAGAAAATTTAAAATTCTTCACAGGAAGAATATTTAATTTTTGGGTAAAGTAAATAAAAATCTAATTTTCTTTAGGATACAGTTTCAGCGGTTTACAGTGATATTTAATGTAAACGGCCTTCTTTGAAATGATTACTTGTGTCCTGGTGCTGTTCTCTGCTATGTGGACATTAATAGATGATTAACATGTGGACTGACTTGTCGCTGGCGCAGACTCTGAAGCAGCTCATCAGCTGCTCGGCTGCTTTCTCCAACATCTCTGCTGGCTGGCCTTTACTCCTCTTCTGCAGCTGCTGCTCCGCCTTAAAGTCCACCCAAGTCATTTTAATCAGTCATCAAATTCATCAACACAACCAACCCAACATGAGCAGCTGACCTCAGGTCAGTCTCTACTGTTCAAGTTCTCACATTGTTGGCAAATATCCTGAGATCCAGAGTGACGGCGAACATCACCGGCAGAGCCCTGAAACCACAAGACAACAGATACTCAGATCATTCTGCAGAGACTGATGCTGTGTTCACAGGCAGCATGTTCAAACCAGCTCCATCAAACATGAAACAAGGCATACAAGTGAGTCTCATCATCCAAACTACACGCTTGTGCTAAGCTAGGCTGACATACTTCTCACATGAACATCTGTGTTCTCACCAGTTCTCCTCCTTATGGGACTGGAAAGCTCTCAGGAAGGATGTGAGTGGTCAAGGAAGGACACCAATTGATTACTGATTATTGATTAGAAGTGCATTGAGAGTGTGTTTGTGTGTGTTTAATCATGAGGGATATTGGACGACGAGTGTCTGGAACTTGTAGGCTTCAACAAAGTCATGATTGGCCACCGCGTAGGTACACCTGTAACACACACACACACAGCCAATCAGAAAGCAGGATTTCTCAGAGGACAAGATGACATTTATGAAATGATCTCAACTGTTTGGACCTTATTCCTCACAGAACAGAACATAGAGATTTTATTGACCACTTAATCAATAATCAATACATTAATAATTGACTGTGCTACCTGAGGTGAGCTGCGACCATCTCATCATACGGCGGCTCCAGAAGCTGCTGGCACTTTTCTTCTGGACTGACAAGCTGAAACACATACATACAGGTGATGCTGTATCCTAGCAACACTGCGTGCTGAGCATCTACCTGAGTGGGTGGAGCCTCACCTGGAGCCGGGGGTTGGCAACATGTGGGTGTTTGAAGGAGAGCAGCTCTGCACAGGATGAGCCATCGTGGTTGTCAATGGCCTCGTAAACCTACAGGAGGTAAACACCAACGAAGAAGTCTCACTACACAGACTGTACTAGACTTCATTTAGATGTGTGAAGAATACGCAGTGGAAAAACACAGACTTTAGCTTGAAAGTTACCTGCTGCAGGTACTGGTTGATGGTGATGTGAGCCATGATTTTCTGCTGCTGAAACATGAACAGATGTTAGTTTCTGTTTAAACTGTGTTAATACTTCTCCTGCCTTCACAGGAGGCTTCAGACAGGCCTGAATGGAAGGAGCATAACTTCTGATTTCAGCATTGAAGGTGTCAAAAGAGACTTGTTAATTTATTTCTCATTTGGGCTGCAACGATTAGTTGACTCATTGAAGAGAGGCTGAACAGAAAATTAAAATTTTTTTTCTTCTATTAGCAGGATTACGCTACAACTACTTTAGGGAATTTCATGAAACCTGCTGGGAAGGATGGACATGTAGCATGTAAGATAAATACCATAATACAGCTGCTATTACTAATTCTTTTTATAATGCTTCATATTTTAGAATATAAGAAAACGTTATGATTAAATAATAGTTTTTCAGAGGTCAAGCTGAAATACCAATACGCCTGTAGTCAGATATTCAGTTTTGAAGGAGATAAAAACTGAGCGCAGATGTTCACTGATGATGCAGCCGGAGAATATGAACATATCCCATCTTAAAAATATTTAAATGGACACACAATTGTAAAATAAATTTTTGCTTATTAATGTACTAATCGTCACAACTGTGCAAACAAAAGTTTTAATTTAGAAATGTATTTATTTAACCGCAGATTTTGATTATCGTCAGATTTAACACAGCCTCAGCTAGCACGCTAAATAACTCTTTAATTCCTCGAATTCAGTTTTTTAAAAAGTTTTGAATTGTTGTTTTGAAACGTCAAACGGAAAAATAAATGTCATGTAAAAATAAACAAAATACAAACTATGAAGTACCTCGAAAATGAGTTTTTAATCCAGTAAAACTCCGTCCAGTGTCAGCACCTTCGGCGGACTTTTTTCGGAGATGTACAACATCCGGTTTCTTCTTCTTCTTCTTCGTCTTCTTCTTCTTCCTCTGTCGTTTTTGGCGATTGGCAAACAACTTTTGGTGCGCATTACCGCCACCTTCTGAATTGGAGTGTGGATTGAAATGGATCTTGACTACTAAGCCTTGTATCCCACATGGCCTGAGTTCAGTGTTTTTCAGTCTTTCCTGTTGGTATTGGTGACTGGTGTCTTCCTCTTTTTTAGGTCTGCTTGTTTCTCTCATTAATCCGAATTTCTTTTCAATATAATAGTAGTATTTACCTTTACTTTCCCTGTTCCCTGTTTCCCTATTAATACCTTGTTTGTTTGTACCTCCTCTACCCAAATATTGTCAGACATTATATTCATTACTTTTTTACACAAAAACAAATATTTTATATCAAAACAATATATGAAAGGAACCATTACCTCATTATTACTTTATTTAATCCTTTAGTCAAAAAAGATAGCTTTATTGAGAAACCTGTAGACAACAATAAACATACAGTACATGCACTGGAAAATACACAGAAATTCACAATACATAATACATAATCAATATGATAACTGTTTCATGTATAAAGCCTCTTATTTTACAATTTTGACTTCAAAAAGCAGGATTTTATTTCTCTGACCTCTAATTGTCACCAATAGTCTTCTAGTTTGTTTTAATCACTTCTGTTTCACCAATCACATCCCTCCTTAGAAAGAGTGGGTGGAGCCAGATGGCCAACCAGCACCGCCCACTCGACAGTGGCTTGGAGGCTGCATGAGGCTCTCATTGCTGATTGGTCCGTGGAGAGCAGCGCAGGGCGAGTGGGAGGGGCTTAGCTCACTGCATCCAACTGTCCACAGGCAGGGATACTGACTAAACAAAACAAAAACATTTATATTTATGAACAAAATATTTGAAAATCAAATATAGTTTAATGCTGGCCGTCTACTCATGTACTGAGTTTATCAGGCTGGAGGTGGGTTTTATTGTTCTTCCTGGTCTATTGTTCAATTTACCATAGAAGGCTAAGTGTGGTGCCTAACCTGGAGTTGTGAAGAGGAGGAGGCTGAGATGAAGGCGCACTGGTAGCCATGGATGACGGAGAGGACAAAGAGGAAGAAGAGGAAGCTGAACGAGGGGAGGAGCTGCTCCATCCATCTGATAACACATGAACACCTTCAGAAAGAAAAACTGACAAAACACAAAATTAACTATGTAAATAAATGCTGCTTTTTCATTATAGTGCAATTATATGTTCAAAAACAATATTTCTAAATATAAGACATAATATTTATCAAACATACATGTATGTTAAGTCATTTAAAAAAATTTAAAATTTGAACAGAAAAAAAAAAAAGAATACTTCTGCATTTACCTGAGGAGTGTGAGCGGTGTGGCATGTTCGCAGTGGGGTAAGGTGTGGGTCGCCCCGGGTAACCATAGTGTTTGTAACCATGGTGATGATGTGATGGCAGCGGAAGGCTGCTGCCATAAGGAAAAGCTCCTCCTCCTCCAGCCGAGCAGAGTGACCAGCCTGACGAACGCACGCATACAGTTAATGGATGTAAAAGAATTCACATCACCACATATAATTGCATTTTTTATTTCTAATTCTTGTCATAATAAAGAAAAAAAACTGTGACAGATGATTTTTGTTTTTTTAATATGCTGTTTAATAAATTACAGTGTAAGGATTAAAGCTTGACCCACAGGGTTGAATCCCAGCACGACTCTCTTGTGACTCCGGTAAGCCCCGTCCACCTGGGTTCCTGCGGAGGATAAATCAAACACATTCAGGACACAATCTAAGTTTGGTTTCTGTATATTTCTCACTTGACACCATCAAAGTCCAGACGAGTGAGACGGTGGAGCTTTAAGCAGCCGATAATACCTGTAATCACAAGCTGATCATTAGTAGCTTATTATTTCTATATTATTATTATATATATAGATGTCCTCAGATTCCAGATCCAATGGGCTTGGAGCTGAGAGCCACCATAGTGATGGTTTGAAGGGAAATACAGAATAAGACCAGACTAAAACCTTTAAACTTAATTTAATGTTATCTGAGGTCATACCTCTCTTTAGCGTCCAGGAAGGCTTTAGCAAACGGGTTGTATTTGATCTTCAGAGCAGTAATCTGCCAAAAACATCCAAAAAGATAAAAAGACCGGTGAGTATAATGTGACTGAGGATAGAACTGCTGTTGTAATATTTAGAATATTTTATTTACTGTACAGTCAAACTTTTTTCTCCCTTTATGTGCCGAGTAATTATAAGACCTCAGCCTTAAAGTGTCTCAATCTTTGAACAAACACATTCTGAGTCTTGTTTGTGTGTTTTTTGTACCTCTTCGTTCTGGTAGGCCGTGACGGCGATGAACTGGGTCTCTTTGAAGGAAACGTTGGAGACCAGACGATGGCGAGAGCCGACACACACGATGTGGAGCTGAGGCTCGTACTTATGGAGAGAGTTCAACATGATCTGAAGACGCAGAGAGATTCGTTCACCTGTTAATATTGGTTTATTCTGCGGATTCCTGAATTATGACCTGTATAAGATGGCTTTAGAACTTTGTAAATACTCAGGTAAAGTACAGGTACTTATCCATCAGTATATCTAGAACAGCATGTCTGAACAGATCCAGACCTAAAACTGAAAGTTTGATAATGATGTTTACTTCTGAATGAATGAACAACAAAGATACAGTCCAGGTGTGGTGAGTCAGCCTGCAGGAGAGTTTATGGAGTGGAGCCATCTTTGTCTTTCAGCCCAAACACTTTTATCCGTCTGTTGTCCATCTCTCCATCAGCCCCTCCACCTCCTCCTCTTCCTCCTCACTAACGAGGCCCAATTAACCAATCCGAGCTCTCCAGGCAGACACACAAAAACAAACTGTTTTCTATTCAGATTGAGAGGCTGGCTTCACATCTGACCCCCGACACTGTGTGTTTATACTGGCAGTGCCCACATTAGCTGGAGTGTGTGTGTTTGAATATAGTTTACCTCTCTCTCTCTCACTCTCTCTCTTGTCCATCTGAAGCATGATGGGTAAATTAATTTCCCAGTAAAAAACATAATTACCATAATGCACAAATAAGCTGAGCAATTATTTCATTATGGCTGAGCTCTCTGTTCCAACTCTGCAACTCTGGACAGCATAATGGGGTAAATATAAACAACGCTATTGCCAATTTTGTAGTGTTTCTCATGCTGGACGTGTGTGTGTGTGTGTGTGTGTGTGTGTGTGTGTGTGTGTGTGTGTGTCTGTGGCTCTCCACAGGAAGTGCATTAAACTGCTGCCGGCCAATTAAGAGCTGTTTATCCCGTTCCCGTGGTTACGAGGGGGCGAGCAGGTGAAGTGAGCAGGGAGAGGGACTGAAGTGGCTAATTAGAGGCGGTAGTCTCTCGCCCACTCCAATACAATAAAGAAAGGAGAGAGAGAGAGAGAGAGAGAGATGACAGAGGAAGAGATGCTCTTGACATGGAGAGCCAGATAATGGACAGAAGACGAAGAAAAGAGAGAGGAAGAAGAAGTCAAGAAAGAATAAGAAGATGAAGATGAAAAAAGAGAAGAAGAAAAGACAAGGGAGGAAAAGCAGGAGAGAGAGAAAGAAAGTAGGGTGGAAAGAAATGGAGAAGAGAGAATGTAAAGGAAAATGAAAGAAAGAAAGAATAAAGAAAGAAAAAAGAAAAAGGAAAGAAAGAAAGAACATACCTGTCCTCCTCCATTGACCTTGTTGGTGAGTTTGACCTTGTTGAAGGTCACGGCTGCCTTCATCCAATGAGCTCCAAAGTTTGGAGAGTCGGGGTGGATGTAGATGCCACCGTGGCCCCGCCCCTCACCACGCCCCTCTGCCCGTCCGGCCGCCACCCACTCCCCATTCACAAACTTCCAGCGGCAGCTGTCAGCCGGCACAAAGTCCAGCAGGAAGGAGTACATGGAGCTGGGGTCCAGACCGGAGACGCTGACCTTCAGGACCGGGAACATCCGTCTGAAACAACACACACATTTATTTTTCATTTATATAAACATCTGTCTGAATGAACACATTTGTACATTTATTCATTTATATAAACATCCTTCATCACATTCATCTTCAGGTGAGCCGAGTCTCCAGTTTAGGAGCCACAGAGTCTTTGATGATGATCAGTTCATGACCTGTGAAAACAATAATAAAGACAAACACAAAGAGACAGTTGCCATGGTTACCGTCCATTCTTGGTGACGATCATCTCATTAGTGATGTGCTGAAATTTCCTCCAGAGCTCGACATCCTCCAGTGTCACCCTCAGCTCCCTCTCCGTCGGGTCGCCCTTCTCCCGGCCGGCCTGCAGCTCGTTCTCCACCGCGCTCAGCAGCCGGGACATGCAGCGCTCTGCCAAGCCGTTACACACTATCATCCCGCCAGAACGGATGGCGGCAGTCCGGTCTGCCGAGGACACAGAACCAGAGTCCTCCTGTAGCCCCTCCACCTTCATCTGGACACAGAGACACATTTACTGGTGCAGAAAAATGACTTTAGTAACTCCTACATTTCAATAATAAGACACAGAGGATACTCAACTGATTTTCACTGAGAAACACGATTAATGTCACCGAGTCAGTGATCAATTCTATGCTGATGACTCACAACTGTACATCTCTGTCTCACCAAAAAACTTTTTTACAGGTCAGTGAGGGGGAAAAAATCATTTTCACTTGTTAAGCAGGAGAAAAACTGTCTTCACTGTTGGTGGAAGAAGAAGATTATAACTCACAAATTTTAGACTGATTTAAATTTAATTCCCATTTTGATAATGTATTTAAAACGTCCTTTTTTCATCTTAAAAATCCTTTTTTAACTCAGAAAGATGCTGAAATGTTCATCCACATTTTCATTACAAGTTGTTCAGACTACTGGAATTCCCTTTTTACTGATTTGCCTAAGAAGTCATTAAGAAAACTAGACTGTCACTCAGAGGAGCACATACAGTATACCTTTGAACAGTCCTACACATCTGACATACACTCGATCTGGATCACCACCAAAAATCATAAAATACATCAGAGTCATCTCGATATATTTCTAAGCTGTTTCTGGCCTTTATGTAACCATTTATTGACTAATGAAGATCCAGCATAATCTGATGTAAATATAGTGTATTTATCTGGCGCTGCAGCACAATATTTTTATCATGATTTATGGATTATTTCCTGTCAGAATTAGTTTTAGAGGTTTTGTTTATGACCTTACTTCTCACTACATTAAACATTTGCTTTCATTTTTGGTTCCAGACGGATCCTTAAATTCCTCCACAGCTTTTAATTTAAATGTTCTCTTTTTTTTCCTTTTTTTCCTTCTTGTGACATTTTATTTCAATGACCTCTATTGATTTTAATATTTTAAGTTGTATTGTTGCAATTTTTAGTCCCACTTAATTTTAATAAATTAATTAGAATATTTTTCGGGGGGTAGGTTTGTTTGTGTGTCTGTGTTCAGTGTTGCTCTGTGAGGCACTTAAAGCGTTATGTTTGTCTGAAAGGTGCTTTAAATAAAGTTTAGCTGCATTTATGTAAATATGCATGATGACTGGTGAGACTCAGATGACTGAGACTTTTTGTTCAGACTGTTTTCACAGTCATTTAAGATGCTTTAGACATAAACAACACCATACATAAACCTTTTACTCTACCAACAATAGAAATAAGAGCTCAGGCAGTTTAACACCTTTATAATAATCATTTTTAAACCTTAAACTTTATCTTCCTTCAAACTCTGTTGCATTTTAAGCTTCAGTTTCTCTCATTTACAAATTTTCCATTTCTAAATCTTCTTTATCAGGATAAATTTACAGTCATTTTGAAGGATTTTATATTTTATATTTTATTCTTCTGTATTATTGTTTCATACAGTTTCATGCCTGTTGTTGGATTTGTCTAGAAACACATTTGACTGAATGTTATTTATTTTAATAACTGAATCCACAGGAGAAATACTACTTTTGTTATATATAGATTATATTTATATTCAGTGTTTGCACATTTTAATATCTTTTTAAGGCTTTCAATTTTAACAGTACATTTAAAAGTAAACAAATAAATTGTTATAGATTAAAAAGCCACACATTAGAAGCCACATTAATGAGTTTGTAATTATCTTTTGAATTTTAGTTGAGAGCTCACAGATTTCTGCCTCGATTTGGTTATTTTAGCGTCATGGTTTCAAGGTTAAAACTAACTTTTAATCTCAGTTTTTTTCTTACTCATTAATGTTATCGATGAGTATTTATTAACTACAACCACTTGACTATATTTCCGTAATTTATTCACAAACATTTTGTGAAACTGATTTTAGTTGATTAAGCTTAAAATGTTGAAAATGGGGTGATATTAATATCAAATTATAAACCTATGGAAAATTATGAAGATTACTGTACTACCATCACATTAATATGACAGAAAATCAATCATACTTAAATCATCACATAATAAACTTTTAATTTTCTAAAATAATAAGTAAAGTTCCTTTGGTGAATAATTTGTTCATAAATAAACATAAGAGTGGACTTACCTGTGACACTGGACACTGGGATGGCAAGGTGAAATAATCCAAAACAAAATAAATTAAGAAATAAATGTTCATAAAAAAGTAACAATTGATAATAATAATAATAATAACAATAATAATTAATTAATTAATTAAAGCATTGACTGCCTTGTCATTTGTAATGTGAAGCTGTTCAGCCTCCAAATGAGCACATCAGAAACGATCAGAGGATATCAGTCTGACTACACCTCGCTCTACCACTCTCTCTCCATCACACATACACTACCTCACTCGACCACTCAGGGTTAATTTGACTGAAGGTTTCTGGACTGTAATCATACGATCGGCTAACATGGGGCCAAAGCAAATAACAGGAAACCAATCATTTCAGACGATCAAGTAAATCAATACAAACACTGTAAAACCTAATAGAATATCTTAATAATAAAAGAAGTTCAAATAACTTCATTTCACTCATTTAGTTCAACATCATTCCATCAACTCATCTTCTTTCATTTAAAATAATTCTTAAAATCTAAACCCTGCAGAGCTGAGGAAAAGGAAAATTCTCCTTTTCATAAGCAGCTCAGGAGGATCTCGTTTTAATAAAAGCAAAACCTAAAAACACAGAGAAGCTGGATCCATTCACTGACATCACCTTGTGTCGATTTATGTGAATAATCAGTGAATTGGTAAGTGATTTATGGTGTGAATCATTTGTGATCAGGGTAAAATAAATCAGCGTGCGCCTCCCTCCTGGACATTTAAATGTCATATGACTGTGTTGAGGAAAAACACCTTAAGCTGTTCAGATCAGCATGTAATGGAGAATAGGTCAAATCCAAAAGCAGAACATCTGGAGAAAGCTCCGGCCGTCAGTCTGCGGCGACATCCGATATCCAGAATAAGGTTCCTGCCTTAAAAACGGAACATGTGTGTTTTAAGTGTGCGTCTCATTGTGTGTGTGTTTTAATCAGCAGGCAGTGACGGGCGGAGATTACAGGCTTTAAAGACTTAACAGGCATAAAGAAGTCGTAAACGAGGGCAGCAGGTAAACATCTGAAAACCACCAACATACACACACAATTTCTACTCAAGAATTAAATTGAATCTGTCTTATTTTCAACACCAAAATACTGAGAGGAGACAGAAATCCTTACCTTCAGGAGGAAGTTCTCATTTAATGACTTCATACAAACAGGTGGAAAATGTAGTTTTCATAAAATACATATAAAATTGGAAAAACACACAATGGATACATTAAAGTTTACAGCGCAGAGAGGTGATCAATCAAAATCAGACAACTCACACGTGAAATGTTTGAACTATGAGGTTAGAGTAGTGAAATGTTTCTGCTGAAATAACCTGACCTGGAGGCGATGGAGGAACTTTCTGGTCCCTCGTTCTGTTTCTAAAAAAGTTAATTCCATGTGAGATGGAACCTGAACCTGCAGGAACTCAAGAACGATGACAATAAACATGGTTTTTACTTCTTAGATGTGATTTGAGTTGTGTTTTACTAATTTAAGCAGCTGCACAGACGATATGCATGACTGAGGTTTAATCAGCCTGCTGCTGCTGTTCACCTTCAGCTGCTCCAGCAAATTAGTTTGAATCTGTCTTTTTGGAGACAGAGATCGTATTTGTATGAGGCGGTGGAGCTCGGGAGGATAATCTGACGAAGAACCCGAATACACCGTGGTAACGACCCCTCCTTTAATTTAGTTTGCCTTAATTGACCATCATTTTCTAAATGAACGTTGTGCTATAATGAAGGGGACTATAAACAAACATAAAGTCATTAGAAAACTGTTTACTGAGGTAATAAATGACCATGTTTATACTGGCTTTGAATTTAAGTCATTTTTATGGGTAAAAAGAAAAGACATGAATAAGTATCTGCAGGTGAAACAGGACATCATGCTAAAAACAAACACAACAACACAAACTGTACATGTTCTTCCACGGGTTCGGAGGTGGGAACATTTAAGGTCTCCATCAGTTTCCCAGGAGCAGCATCTCACTGCTGATTGGTGCAAACCTCACAGCATCCTGCGTCCTGATTGGTCAGACACTCTGAGGGATGAGACGTCTAGCAACAGCACATTTTGCATACTTTGAGAAAAGTTTCCCTGAAACACAAAAGAAAAATGTTTTCATCCGTGGCAGAAAGAAAACATCCTAAAAGTTCTGGTGAAAATGTCAGAAGAAGCAGAGAAGAGGTCAGTTAGCCTCATTCAGTCAATGCATCATTTCAAGAGTTACACTTGTGCAAGAGTGTGATTGTGTTACCTGGCATAGGGGACATATGAAAGTCCATACCTGATGAGCAACAGCAGCAGTCAGACAGGTAGATATATTGTGCATACAGTGTAGATATTTGTGTGTCTGTGTGTGTTCTATACCAGGTGAATGCACAGAACTGAAGGGCACAGAACGTCAGAGCGAGGCCGATATTGCTCCACTGCAGAGAGAAAGATTCAAACAAATGAAATGCAGAAAGGGACAAAATGAGATTAAAAATAAACGAGCGCTTTTGTTTCTCACCCAGAAGGCGGCGCACAACGTCAACGCCATGAAGACCTGCACAGAGAGACAAAGACACACATCAAATAACCTAAGGCACAACTCCGTTCTGCTGAGCAGCGCACAATCTGGACACAAAGAGAGGTGCAAGACACACAGGTGTGGTTTTTATTTCTTCAACCATTCAGAGCATCTTCCCCTCCTCCTCCCTCCTGTCCATTGGTTGACTGATGTGTTGAGAAAATTCTCCTACTGTTTTCTTACCACCATCAAGATGGTGGCCAAGGCTCTCTCTTTAGCACACATAGTCTTCAGCTGTCTGCACGGACCCACCAGGAACATGGTGCTGAGGTCACAGAACAACATGACATCTTAATGAGACTGAGATTGGAGAGGTGCAAATGGGATTTGCAAGAAAAAGTCAGTGTCAACAGTGTTATTGTAGTTAAAACAAATGTTATTCCATCCAGATATTGAAATCTGCTCTGACAGCTTTACATGCTGGGATTTGTGACATTCATACCAGTCTGTTCTGGGGACACGTCACCACTAGAGAGCGATGTTTTCTACTTTAATTGAGCACACACCCTCAGGGATGATGGCTCATGGTTAATTCCATGATTAAAGAAAATTACCGGAAAATTAAACAACTCTTCTGCTGACCCTGTTTTACGTGGTTCAACAGAATCTGAAATGGCTTAGTGTGTTTCTGTGTGGTTTGGGACTGGTTAGACCAGTTTATACTGGGATGGTTCTGCTTTGGCAATGGCTTTGGTTGTTACCTGAGCAGAGCGCAGATATTTCCTGCACTGTAGAAAGCAGCGAACACACCAAGACCAAGGCCTGGGATCCAGAGCATGAAGACACCCTGCATACAGACAAGCTTTTACCATGGATACAAAGGAAGAGACAGGCTGTTACCATAGAGACAGACAGACTGGTTGTTACCATACAAACAGAGAGACTGGTTGTTACCATAGAAACGGACAGACTGCTTGTTACCATAGAAACGGACAGACTGGTTGTTACCATGGAAATGGACAAACTGGCTGTTACCATAGAAACGGACAGACGGGTTGTTACCATAGAAACGGACAGACTGCTTGTTACCATAGAAACGGACAGACTGGTTGTTACCATGGAAAAGGACAGACGATTGTTACCATAGAAACTGACAGACGGGTTGTTACCATAGAAACGGTCAGCCTGGTTGTTACCATGGAAACGGACAGACTGGTTGTTACCATGGAAACGGACAGACTGGTTGTTACCATAGAAACAGACAGGGGGTGCAGTCACACACTCACCAGGAAGGAGAACACAATACCCAAAGTGAAGCTGAATGCGAAGCCCTTCATCCTCGTCCCACAGGTCAGCGTTGACGCCTCATTGGCTCTCTGCAGAGATGACGACACGATCATGTTAATGTTCACGTTTAAAACTGTTGGTTTCTCATGTTTTTGGCCCTTGAATTAAAAATAATTAAGATTTTCCAGTTCATTTCTTAAGTATAAGAGTTTCCTGAATCTGACTTGAAACACTTGTACAAAGAGAAAAAAGTCAGAGAGGTTCAGGAGTGGAGCCTGAAATGATGTCGTTATAGGTTGAATCATCCAAAACTGTCAGGTTTATACAGACACTAAAGTCCCAGACAGATTCCTTTAGGCTAGAGAAAATATTGACATGAGCAGAGTCACACATCAGAACTGAGGACGTGAAAGTAAAGTATATTCTGCATAGACAAAAGACAATAGGAGTCTGTTTAAAACTTCAACATATTCTGATTTCAACACAATTGAATGGAGATGAGAAACAGGATGACAGCTTATGAAAACTATGCAACATATTCCCATGAATAAAAGCACTTTAGTTTAGCATAAATAAATATCAGAATGGTGCAAATGAAAACTAAATGCTGCATCCTCCTGCATTAAATGTCAGGAGGATAAAAAACTGATCTCATATCAGTTTATTATAATAATATCAGTATTACAGTAAAGGGGAACATTTTTACTGCCTTAACTAAATTTCTATATTGTATGTCTATATTGACATACTTTTACTTAAATAACGTTTAAATGTGCTTTTACTGTGTGGTATTAAGACTTTTGCTCTGAATGCTTCCTCCATCAATGAACATTAAATTAAAAGTTATGTTTTGTGTCACAGGTGTTCAAAACTAAAAAGCTAACAACAACAACAACAACAACAATATAGGGATGCTATAACGTCACCTCCAGTACACCGGGTCCTTCCAGGTTTTCTTCATCTTGACTCCTCCCAAACACCTTCTTTAATTTATCCATAAAGTCCTTTATTCTGCCTGGCTTTCAAAAAACACTTTCCAGATGCTTCCCAGTTATTTCCAGGATGGTGTGCTGCAGGATACTGAGTGGTGACGCTAAAGAGGAGTCAACAGGTGGAGCGCTTCCGCATTTAGCCCCGCCCCCTGTGTAGTTTTATTAAATTACAATGGAAGAATGACAAATAATGACTAAATATCTAAAAATAATAACTTATTATCTAAAAATAATGAATCAGAGTCTCAGAAATACTAGAAAACTGTCTCAAACTAATACCATAGTATCTCAAAATGAAATATTATTACTGTATTATTTATCTCAAAATGAAATATTATCATTTATCTCAAATTGAAATATTATTTTGAGATGGGTAAATCTATTATTTAAGTCAGTAATTTGACAAAGCTTCTCATTGTTTTGAGAGACTAAGTTGTTATTTTTTATATAATTAGTAATTATTCTGAGAAAGCTTCTCAATATTATGAGTCACTGAGTCAATTGTTTGAGATAAATATTATTATTTTGAGCAGTTTCTTGATAGAATGACTCAGGATCTTTTTTTTTAATCACAAATGTTCTTCCATACTTTATTATGTGTTCCTGTTGTAATGATATTTTACTGCATTTTACTGTTCAGTTACATTTTTTTCCTACTTCATCTGTTACAGCACTGAAGGAAATTAAATACTGTAGTTCTCCATTGAGGCTACTTCTGATCATGTTAATGGTTGTTTACCAGCTCCTGACTTTTAAATGGTTTTCTCAAGAATTAAAACACATTTTCCTTGTTCAACCAAACTTTATTTCAAAAATCTTAACAACACTGCTAAAAGTGTAAAAACAACATAATTTTAGTAAAATAATGTCAAACATGAGTGAGTTTATTGTGGTTTTACATTCGCATGGCCATTTATGTAGATATCTCCATTCATTTTCACTGCTTTGAAGTGTATTATAGTGACACTGTGTACACATCTGTCCCTCTTTATTCTTTAAAATAATCAACTTTACCTCACTGTAGGTCAAGTTGAGGTTTTAATGGAGGTTTAATGAGGTTTTAATGGAAGGTGATGATGTCACTCTCTCTTCCTGGTGGTTTTAGGGGACTTTGACCCTCGTGGAGCTCCAGTAGACGGGCTGAGGGACGGACACCTGGACATGACATGTAGGACAGGACTGTTTCCTCCACAACCACTCCTCTATACACTGCAGGGAGACAGAGAGAGGCTCAGTTAAACTCTGACTTACCTTTACATTGGTGTTGGATTCAGGTCAGGCTTCCTGTTACTGTTTGCATTCAGTGTTTTTATGTGTGTGTTACCTCCTTGTGGAAGGTGTGTGTGCACTCCAGCTCTGTTTTGCCGCCGCTTCCTTGGTTCAAGTTGTTATGACAGATCAGACACATGCTGTCAGCATCGCTCTGCAAAACAAAGACCTCACAGTCACAAACCTCCTCAGGGCACGACTTCATGTTCAATTTGAAGAAAATTAATTTGCAATACATTAAGCAGAAATTTGAAGTAATTGTACTTCACTTGTGTATTTCAATTTCAAAAAAGACAGAGAAGAAGAAAGAGTTGAGCCATTTCTTTAAAATTTAAATGCCTGTAAAACATTTAAAACTACCTCCTGTCTTTTTACCCACCAGCGACATGACATTGCGTCTCCTGAACGTGCCCCGCCTCTCACACGCTATGACCTCTGGGATTGGGGGTATGAGGGAGGATTTTCGCTCTGGGCTGGGAGCAGTTGCCTCCTGCGATGATGGCAGAAGGCGGCGAGAGGAGGAGCGACGCAGGAGCACCTTCGCTGACACCGGAGCCCTGGTGGACGAGTGGAGACGAGACAACTGCATGGCTGACAGAGTGGCCTGGACACAGAGAGGAAACTGGATTATTAGATTACAACATTTTAGATTATAATTTATTTAAATCTCTGTTTTTATTGATTAGTAGGTGGTTGGATAAATAGTTTTGAAGAACAGAATGACTGATCGACACAAAAATCCTGTCAACACTAGACTACAAGACCAAAAGCCTGAGTTGCTTCTCTTAATATCCCATTAGACCAGAGTGCTTTGACCCAACTGAGCTGCCCTCCTTAGAGCACTACCCTTATTGCTAATGCAGCTAAAAATGGCCCCTGAGCGGCTCTGAAAAGCTGAGGTGAACGGCTAATGAGACCTTCTGGAGAAGTCACTGCTCTTCATCAGCCTTCATCTCTGATCAGGAGCTGTAGAGCAGGGATTGGTTGGTGTAAACGCTTTCAAACTGGTTTGATATGAAGTCAAATATCACACCAGACCGCTATGTGGAATTTAACGCTAGGTGTCACACTTGAATCATCAGCCACCCTTATTGAGCCCATAAATGGGGGTGTGACACAACTATGTGTGACACAACTATATGTGACACAACGCTTTCCTTCTTCTTTTAAAGTTCAACATCAAAATATTTAATAAGAATTTATCCTGATAAAATACATTTCATTAATAAGAATTAGTGCAGCTTGAAAAACGATGACAATAACCAGATTTCAAGAGCATATGTGAGGTTTTCCACAAAAAGTTCCGTTTACTGTTTCACAAAAACAGCCTTGAGGGCCCTCTAGTGTCTGTTCTCTTACGGGACATGGCAGTGAGGCCCGGCGGTCCATCCTCATTCGGATCGGTGGCCCCACACTGCTTCTGCTTTCAGATCTTCCTCCTTCAGGCTCCCCTTCTCCCTCCTCCTCCTCCACTTTCTCCTTCTGTTCCCCTCCATTGTACTGCTTCATCCAGGCATTAAAGATCCTAGCATCTTCTTCTTCATCTTCCTCCTCGTCTTCTTCTTCTCCTTCCCCTTCCTCTTCTTCCTCATCTGCTCTCACAGGGCTCGGATCTTCTGTGTCCGAAAACACTTCAGTTTCTTCTTTGTCTGGATTCATTGTGTGTGTGATTTTGTTTGTGGAGCTATCAGCCACAGCTAACTACACACATCAATAACACAAAACTTTATGCTGAGTTACAACTTTGATTAATTGCAGCCTGGTTACGGCGGCTAAATTAGAGCATGGCTGTGTTGTAGCTAAGACAAATAAAATCCCAGCTAAATCCCAATTTGGGAATTTCCAGCCTCTGAAAAAGGTGTGTTCACATAATCAACTCTGAAAACAATACGGATGTCTGGAAGATTGGCCATATCAATAGCCAATCATGTTCTTATCAATACAGCTCGGGTTAACCAGTGGGCTAATATCAATTATTATAGACGCCTTTGCAAAAACGTTGATGCTGGCAGCTTCTAATAACTAATGTAACAAGAATATAAATAATAATAATAATCCGGTTAAGTTGCAGCTGGGATCATTTACAACAAGGCGTCCTCCAGGTTAATTTAAAACCAGCCTAAATAACCACTATGACAAAATAACATCCTTGCTGAATGAAAACCAGGTTCAGTTATGCACCAGAATAAGTTTACAGCTACACTAAGTTACTATGATTTATCCAGGCTGAGTCACAGGTTAACTAAGTTAAATGATTTAACAGTGGGCTAATTTTAAGAAGTAGTTCAGTTAGCAGTTGGCAGCGAGACAGTCTGAGAGGACGGCAGAGACACAAGCAGGGATAGATGTCTGGATGGAGAAAGCAAGGGATGGAAGTGAGCAACAGATCCAAAAATCCAGTCTTCGCTGCCGATCCCTCTCTGGTCTCCTTCTATCCAATAAGGTACAAATAAACGTCGTCCTCTGAGGAGGTCTCCAGTTTTTCCTCTTCCACTGTGTCTGTCCTCCCTCTGGATGACTTCTCTTGTTTCTTTCTTGCTGTATCTCGCTTGCTTTATGTGCTGCTGTCCCCGAGCTCTGTTAATCCATTTAGTGAACCACAGGGGTGAGGAGGGAGATTACACCTGTCTTACTGTATCTGTGTTAAACCAGGTGAGGGGTGAGAGAGAAGCATTTCACTGTCACAGTCGTTTACATTTAAATCACAGTCATTTAAATTGTTTATGTAATTTTTTATGTTTTTTAAGTGCATAATTTTATAACTACTTTTATTTACATATTTCTTTTCTTATCATTTGGAAACTGAAGACTCATGTTCTTAATTTTGTTATTTTTATATTATGGGTCTCTTACATGACTTTATGCCAAATTGTTGGCAGATTTGTCCATAAAGAAGGAATATTTAAGCTTTTTTTAACAGCTGACGAGACAAGTGCTTCTCATAAGTAAACATAATGACGTTTAAGCCCCTTACCTGCACAAGAGGCTAAAATTAGCCTCCCTCACGTGCACCGTATGCAAAAGCAATAATGTCTATCTGAATTAAAGTGTATTCTATTGTCAGAGAAGTGGCAAAAAAGTATTACACTTTCCTGCAAGGGCATTGATAATAACAGGAAAAGAATATTTTTTGCTATCCACAGATAAAAACAACATATAAAAGCAGTTTAATGCTTACAAAATGAAACAAATCAATTTGGACATTGTGTTGGACACGCTTTGCTGGAAAATACTTTTAATGTAATTCTACATGTTTAGCTTTAACAGTTGCTTAATGACAGTGGCAGTAATAGTGGGCTAGACTAGGTTAGTTCATTATAGAGCACATTCCATACACACGCTAAGTATTAAAGAATAAGAATATATATGATTTTAGAAATGGGGCCTGTATAGAACGTCATGAATGGACTGTAAGTGTCGATCATTGCTACCAGCCAATCATAGCAGAGTAAGGTGGGACAAGGCTAGCACGCGTAAGGAAGTGTTTCGTTCGTTTCCGGTATGAAAGCAGAACTGCTGGTAGCTTGACAGTAAACACCACTTAGCTGTTAGCACACCTAGATACCCTGATTTTAATGCCGTGTTAAAACAAGAACAATAAGTGTGTGACGCTAGAAGCAGAATGGGTACGTAATGATGATGGTTATTAATATATTTCCTGTATTTTATCAGGACTAGTATTGTATTTATCACCTTTACTAAGTGGCAAACGATAGCTAGCTAACTCAACTTGTGTGGTTGTTGAACCTTTTCAAACTCTTTGCAAGAAAATTAGTTTTTGGTTTACTCAGATAATGGTAAATGTTAATTAGGACATGCGTTATTGGTCTGTTCTGGATGCAGTTTAATTCGGCCCCACATCAAGCGATTATTATTTTAGTTTAAGTGTTTTTAAATGGTTATAAGCAGTTAATAACAGCAGGTCATTTTAGCCAAGTGTTACTGTCACTGTTACAATCAACGACTGTTTTGTTGATGTCGAAAACATCTTAAGTCCAGGTTTGTTAAGCTGTACTACAACACTAACAGGTAGAGAAACCCTTTCACTTACATTGTTTCAATAGAGAAGAATAGCTTGGAATGGAAGTGAGCCAAACTGCATACTAAAATTTCTACTTTCGAATTGTAGAGTAAATCTAGTAGAAAAGATTTATCATGACATAAACAATAGCTCCCTTCTGTTTAAGTGTGACAGCATGAACAATACCAGAACCCCACACTGCAGCAGCTAAATGGAACTCAGCCATATACCTGTGCTGTTCTAATTGTGACATGTCTAAATCTTCTCCTCCCTCCACAGCCTCTGCTCCCCCACTTTCCTCCCTGCGCCTCCTCATCCCTCCTCTCCGCCTACTCACAGCAGCGATGTGGCAGGTTGCACGCCAGCAAAGTGTGAAGCATTATGGGATGTTGGAGGACTTTGTGTCCCTGGTAACCGATGCTGTCCCGCAGCTGTTGACGGACAGGCAGAGGAGTCTGCTCCTCCTGGCGCTCCGAGCAAAGGTCAGTGTTCATGTGTTCATATGTTTGGCCAACATCTCTGACTCTGAAATGTATTTAAATAAACTTCTGCTGTAGGTATTTATACTTCAGAGCTCTGACTGACATTTAATGAGAGGCACAACTTGTTGACAAACAGGTTTTGTAGTTTTCACCTAATTAAATCATCCCAACCACATAAAACATCTACTCAATCATTAAAACTGTGTTTGAACATATTTAGTGTAGTTTGTTTAGCATTAGCAGAGCATATTCAGTATGCTACCTCTATTCTTGCTTCAGGTGACCCTCTGTGAACTGGATCCACAGACCGTCCACACCCACCTGGACAAAATCCACTCCGTCTCCAAAACAATGGTGAGAGCAGAGGACTCAGATCAGGATCAGGATCTCCTTGCCTTCTTGTAAAGTCATGTTCTCCCTGATTCATTGAGTGGAAGAACCAGACAGCATATTGCAGGAATTTTCTCTATTTACTGCAAATATGATTAAATTTTACACTTTCTGAAGACTGACTAAATGCGACCAGGATGCAATGGATTCTGGGATATGGAGGACCAAAGGATAAAATCCTATGTCCTTTAATTTTGGACAAAATAAGCTTTAATAACAAGTAAATCTGATAATAAGACATACACCTCAGAGCATTTTGAATGGGACAGTCGAGTCACTAAATCATAAATCTTCATTAAATGCTTTGCTGTCTGACAAAACATTATGAATAATGTGGTCAGACTGTTTCTGTGTTCTGTCAGCAGCCTGATGAAGAGGTAGATGAGTGGTGCTCTGCTCTCTTGACTTTGACCAATAAGCTGACAGATAACCCAGCAGACAGACAGCACCTCCTGCAGGTCAGTGCTGCTACAACATCATACAGCAGTACAGAGGCCCCATTCATTTTTCTAACTGACATTCTTTTGTCTGTCTGTTTCAGGAGGTCTTCAACCAGAGTTTTGACTCTGCCCTCCAGACTTTCATATCTGACTTCCTGTCCAGGATCGAGCAGCTGTTCCCCGTGCCCGACTTCAAACAGGTCCTCAGTGCTTTCTTCCCCATGCACTCACTCTGCATGTGTCTGTTGTAGAATATAAATGCAAAGATGTTGCGTTAGTGTGTAAAGTTAAAACTGTGCTGAAGTTCAGCAGGTATAATGTAAACCATGTTCAACTTTGTTTAATGTGTTACCATGTTAATGTTTGCTAATTAGCAGTAAACATAAAATACAGCTTGATGGGAATGTAGATAATTTAGCTGGAATTTGGTCATAAAGTAGAGAACATATTGGACGTATTAAAGTTTTAACCTGCTGGTGGTGCTTCATCGGGGGTCTTCAAAGCTTGACATTAAACTACAGTCCCCATAATGCAGTGGGGGTGCAAACGAGAAATATAATGCTGCCACAGTTTCAGTGACTTGCAAACTTGTTTTAGGCTTTATTTGTTGTGTGTAATTGTCAACAGTTCATCCTGGTGGGAATATGAATGTAACATTTGTGTCGCCCAGGCTGCTTCGTGGCTTGATGCTGCCCCTGGTGGTGTGGAGGACTGTCTACTGGAGGCAGACAAGGAAGACCTCAAGGAGCTGCTGACCAATCAGTGCTGTCTACTAGGACGAACAACTGCCACAGGTGCTACACCACTTCTAAATCATTTTCTTTTCAGTTTGCCATATTTTAATTGTAATTGCCTTTCTTATTATTGATTATCCAACACATTTGTTTTCCTCAGTGGGTCATGACACAGAGAAGGTCCTCCTCTCAGCCTGGTCCCACCCCTTTCTCACCAGACTGACAAATCCTGACCCCTCTATCACTGAAACTGAAGTCCAATCAGATCCTCTCCCTGGCGTGGTTAGTCCCATCCAGCTGGATGTGGAGCTGGTAAAGGTGGAGATGGTGGTGATGACGGAGGATGAGCAGGATGAGCAGGAGGAGGTAGAGGAGACTGTGATTGGTCAGACCATGCCAGTGGAGCAAGAGGCATCCAATGAGAGTTCAGCAGTGGGCGATGACGAATGTGCCGTCACACCTGTGATTCTGGAAGTGGACAGGTGAGACTCTGCCTCCTCTTTTGACCAGATATCATCTGTGTTGCAGCTCATGTACTCAACCAACCAATCACCTTGTCCTGTCAGGTTGAAGGACTCACCTGAAAACTTTGCTGACCAATCAGAAGACACAGGTAAGACACAAACACACACACAAACACACACACAAACACACACACAAACACACACACACACACACACACACACACACACACACACACACATTGAAGAAGTGAACAAAAAGGCTGAATGTATTCCCTTACTCTCACCTCTCTTTACAGTCGACCAATCAGATCAGTCCTGCTCTGAGATCACAGCCAATGCTCTCTTTAGCATTTCTCACAATTCTCAGCGAGTGGCTCACAAGTGTCCTCAGTGTGGCAAATGTTTCATCTACCGTTCTCAGGTCAGTAGGTCATCCTGTATGTCACAGTGATTTTATTAGGACCTGCTGTCCAGTCAGTGGTACATTTGAAGAAGTTATACTCGTACTATACTACAATTATATACCTCGTTCTTCTACCCCTGCTGTCTGCAGGTGATCCGTCACCTTCGTACCAATAAGTCCTGTGGGTCTGCCTTGACGGTGACTGGAGATGTGAACCTACAGATTCAACCTAGTGGTCATGAGGAAGAGCCCCGCCCTCTGCAGCCCCGCCCCACCAGGACCCACACCTGTTTCCAGTGCAACGCCACCTTCAAAACCAAAGCCGAGCTGCTGTCACATCAGCGCAGCCATCGAGCCCGCCCTGTCTACCAGTGTGGCCAGTGTGACAAAGAGTTCCACCACATGTCCAGTCTGTCCAATCACAAGCAAACCCACCTGGACAAAGGAGAGTTCACCTGCAGCAGGTGTGACAAGGTGTTCGAGTCTGCCAAGGAGAGAGACGCCCACCGGCTGCAGCACCGGCTGCCGGACCTCAGCTGTACGGTGTGCGATCAGACGTTCAGCTCTCAGACTCAGCTGCTGCGACACCTGCAGACTCACTCTGTGGAAGGAGCCCAGCCCTGCTACAACTGCCGCTTCTGTGACCAGAGCTTCTCAGGTAACTCTCTACTTTTGGAGCGTTTTTGTCACTAAACCTTCTGAATAAACTGACATTTGTCCGTGTTGTTCAGGAGTGACCCAGCTTCGCATCCACCAGCGCACACACACTTTCCGCTCGTACCAGTGCGACCAGTGCAGTAAGACGTACAGCTCTCTGACTGGCCTCCATTCACACCGGGCGAGTCACACCAGCGACAGCCGCTTCCTGTGTCCACAGTGCGGCAAACGCTTCAAGACCCGCGACGGCCTGGAGGGCCACCTGAGGACGCACACCGGGGAGCGACCCTACCGCTGCCCCTACTGCCCCAAAGACTTCACCGCGCTCGCCGGCCTCAACGTGCACGTGCGACGCCACACTGGGGAGCGGCCGTACGTGTGCACGGTGTGCGGTAAGGGCTGGCCGTCTGGAGGAGACCTGCAGAAACACATGAGGACTCACACGGGGGAACGGCCGTATGTCTGCCAGGACTGTGGCAAAGCCTTCTCCATCTCCTGTCACCTGACAGAACACCGGAGGATACACACCGGTAAGACACAGCTCAGGGCAAGGCAGGCGGCTTTCAGGACATTAATCAGCCCTAATAGAAAATTTTTCATGCCAGCAGATGATGTCAGATTGATCACTCCATGTTTCTGTTTCTCTGACTCTCTGCTGTCTGTGTGTCTCGTCCAGGAGAGAAGCCCTTCTCGTGTCCACAGTGCGGTAAATGTTTAAGGAGGAAGTTTGATCTGAAGAAACACATGTTGTCCCACAGCACCGTTCGTCCCTACGCCTGCGTCTACTGTCCCAAGAGCTACACCCGCAAAACTCACCTGAACAGACACCTGCTGACACACAGGACTACTGACAGTGAGGTGGTGGTGGAGAAGACTGACGAGGCCTGACTCGTGGTTTGTTTACATTAATATGAGCTTTACACGTCCTCCTGCTGTTGGGTCTGACTGACTTTCTTTCTGAAGACCAATAATCAACATTATGATTATGATCCAATCATAAAAGCTTCTTGAAAATTCTTCGTATCTCACAGACATTTTTCGCTGTTTTCTACCATTTTACATTCTGATTGACTAACTAATCAATAACTAAATTAATCTTAAGCTCCTCCCTGCTCACATCAAAATGAACAGAAATCATATGGTAACTCAGACTGAGAGTTTTATGTTTTTAGTCTGTATGGAAGGGCGTCCATATTTTCTTTGTTTTCAGAAACTCATGTCTGTGTGTTCACCCACTCAGATTTAACTCAGGGTTATTAAAAACTAGTTTGTAATATTACAGTCACAATTTAACAAGAAAAAAAGGTAAAGGCTGGATTAACCTAACTCTTGTAGGATGGGTGAATCTGGACGTTACACCTAACGTCACAAAGTTCTTCCTGAAGGTACCTGGATAGGCGGGGTACCTGCTTCAGAGTACGGCCCCAGAACCTTTCAGAAACTGATCACTGCTCACAGAGCATGAATGAGCCATCAGCTGCAGCGGTTTAAAGATGTTTGATCTGCTACATTAATGCCTTATGAATGTGTCCTAAAGCATCACCTGGAGCAGCTGCTTCAGAACTCTGTCAAAGACAAGTGTAAAAAATGTCAATGAAGTTTTAACCCATCGATGATGCTGCGTCTGTAAAACCTGAGCATCCAATGGGAAGTGTTTGTGTTGCCATGGAGATTTTGTATCTGTGCTTTGCATATAAAAGCTGTTATGTTTATATTCTGACTCTGCTGTTCTTTATTCGTCACATGATGAAACGTGATCAGACCAGGTCTTCAGCCTGCTAGGATGTGAGCAAACTTTATTAGCATCATGCTGCTCGACAGACAGAACAGGAAGTGTGTCTAATCGTCGTCTTCTTTCGTGTCCTCAATAACTTTCCTCATCCACCTGCTCATCCTGAACAGGTGTGTGTAGAAGCCGTACTTTCCATCCCGGTCGCAGCCTTCGCCCCACGACACGATGCCCATCTGGTACCAGCGGTTCTCTGCCGGGTGCTGCACAGAAAATTAATTACACATCATGAGTAATGGAGATTTTCTCTGGCCACCAATTAATGATTAAAATAATCGGCAATGAAGATTGTTAGTTGCAGCCCCAGATGGTGTTAATGGGAAGATTTTGTCAACAATTACAACTTAATTTCAAAATATATTTTATACCTTATGTGCATTTTTATGTCTAATTCATTAGACACTTGGATCTGCTTACAAACATTATAGTCTGTTATAATCCAGTGATTTTATGTTTAGACACTGATTGTGAATATTAATGGGATCCTCAAAATGTCATTATTATAAAATTACTTTTGGATTATTTGCAGGTTATGTGCGTTATTTATTTTTACTTTTATTCCCTGTTGACTTCTTATTTTTGTTTGATAATGTTTTGTTTTGTTTATTATATTGGCACAAACCTGATTCCACAGAGTCTCACCTTCATCACAAACGGTCCACCGCTGTCTCCCTCACAGGCGTCTCCATGATGGGCGTCTTCTGGTCTAAAACCTTTAAAAAGCAGTTTGTGTTTAAAGAAAACTGTGACAGTTTGTTTATCATCTTTCTAGCATCTCTGAGAGGCTGCATTATGAGCTCAATGCTAACATGCTGGTGTTTAGCAGGTATAAATGCTTCATATGCTACTGGTTTATGAGTGCATTTAGGCCAATGTGATGGAAAAAAATCCTAACCCATTATGTTAATTAAATTTCTCAAAATATTAATTTATTATCTAAATATAATGAGAAACGTTCTTATAATAAAAATCATATTTTTTAGATTCTAATTCATAATGTTGAGATTGTTTGTCATTATTTTTGGCAAAATTAGCTACAAATAAAACTGAGAACAACTCCACACTGTCTGGTTTACATGTTTCCTCAACAAAAAGAAATGTTACCAGCGCAGAACATGTTGTCTGTGGTCCTGACTGATGTGGAGCTGCGGCAGGTATCCTGATCTACGATTGGCAGATGAATTTGCTGGAGGACTACGGGTAAATTTCTTGCTCCTGGGTTCCAGGTTTCCTTCAGGTTCCCCCAGCCGGTTACCCGCCCCTTAAAGCCTTGAGTCATCAGCCTGTCGGAGTAAAACCACCGTCAGATGAAGCCCATTTAGACACCAGTTTGGTTTAATAAGGGTTGACACAGTTTTGTCTTACATCCTAGCAACCTTCTTATTGGGCAGGCAGACTGGATGGATCTCATTGGAGAATGTGGCTGGTCGTCTCATGTGCAGCAGAGCAATATCACGGTTCAGATTTTCCTTCCAGTTATACTTTGGGTGGATGATGATATTATCGATCGCCACGATCTTCTCAGTGGCGTATTCAAACCTGAAAAGTTTGCAGGTATCCCCATCAGTCTTGATCTGATCTATGAAATGATTTAGTCCATTAATACATGCAGACAGGAAGTCTTACTTGGCCCTGTTGTGTTTTCCCAGGCGGACCAGTATGTCAGTGGTGGAGAAGTTCTTGTTCCAGGGCGGGTAGAGGATGCAGTGAGCAGCAGTGAGGATCCACTGATCACTGATCAGACTGGCTCCACACAGCAGCTCCTGAGGGCTGCGTTTGTACAGCATCACCTGCCTGCAAACAGCAACATGGTCACATCATACCAGGAGTGTAACCAGTTCAGCCTCTAGCCCTTTATCTGACTGAAGACATGTCAGGAGAAAACATTTAATTCTCCACATCATGGGTGACAGCTTGGTTACCATGGTGCAGAGGCCACCTCGGCGTCGTCGCCCCCAACGATGCGCTTGTCTCTGTACGACTCCAACAGCTCCTCCTCCTTCGCGTCCATTTTGTTCAGCTTCTCAAACAGCGGACGCTGTCCACACACTGCAGCACAACCAGCGAGTAAACCAGTCAACAAAAGTCAACAGTGTTACATCCAAAAACACAAAGTGCAGCACTGACACAGTTGGTCAAATATTAACTTAAGCATTGACACCCCAAAGATTTTGTCTCCTTGGTCAAAGTTGATTTAAAAGCATTAGAAGAAATCAGATGTTGTTGTTTTAAACATTCTGCAACAAAGTCCAGATTGAGTTCTTTTCCCACTTTCTGTAGAAACATTTGGAACAAACACCATGTAAAATAATATAAATGAGCAAGTAGTCAATGGCCTCAGCACAGAAAAAAATGACTGTATCATCAGCATAAAAAGAAAATGAGCATCAGTTACATCTTGACCCAGATTGTTAATATCAACAGTGAATAGAGGAGGGTCAAGTCCCATGAGGAATCAGTAAAGAAGAAGTCAAAAAACCTGATAAGTACCAATTAAATAAACCCCATATTACATCAGTTAATTAACCAGTTTCTTACAGTCAGTCAGTCAACCAGGGTGTTAACCAGTTAGTTGTATTACCTGTTTAATAATCAGTCAGTCAGGTGTTGTTAAACGACAGACCAATGACTCACCACTCTCTCCTAGTCCAAAGGTACGAGGTGAAAAAAACAACTTCTTTGTGGCCCCCAGGACCGAGCGCTCGCTTGCTCCAGTCTCTGATGTCAGCTCGTCATCATCAATCAATTGGTCCTCTGGGCCGGAGACAAGACAGGTGGAGAGGAAGAGGTGGAGCAAGACAGACAGGTAAAAGGTAAGTGTTCACCAGTGTAGTATTCAGCGGTAGTACTAGTACTTGTAATGAATTTGTACTTATAGTTTTTACCACATAGCTCGAGGTTACAGTAGTCGACTGTTATGTTTCCAGAAACCTCCACATAGCACCAGGGGCCCTCGGGGTCGTTGTCTGGGTTACGGCACTTGTTGCCAGGCAGACTGACCTCCGGGATGAACTCCTTTTTCCGGCTGAGTGCCTCTGCCACTGGTGATGACCACTGCAGACAGGCGTGGCCTCCCTGGGTAACAGCCAGGTCGCCGGTGTAGTCGATACCGTAATTTGGCATACATTCGCCAGTTTTGACTTGTTCAGGGGCCAAAGTGGGCGGGACAAAGGGCTCACCTTGAAATAAGAGGAGAGAGATTGTGTTTACCTTTACATGTTCATCTTATACGTCGTTTTTGTCCATCAGATACAGATACGGACCACATTTGGGGACACTACACGTCTCATTCTGGACTGTTGGGTCTCTGGTGAAACACCAGGGTCCTTTTGGATGGTTGTCTGGGTTTCGACAGAAATTCTCATGCAGGATGCTGTTTGGCTCTGATGTGTTAAACATCCTATGGACAGACAGGTGAGCAGGCAGACAGGTAATAACTCACTGTGACTGTCATCTAGAAAGGCAGCCAGTCCAGTACTCACTTAGTTGATGGTTTACCTCATGGATCGTAGTTAGTTAGTTATTTACCTCATAATGGGATGTGGAAAATTGTGCTTCCAGTTTTGACACAGTTTTCCTGAAATTGTGATGTTAACATTTCCTTCATAGTTCATTCCTGTACCGGAAATACACAGACCTGAAAACACACACAGACACACACACTTTGTCAGCATGTACATATAAATTTATATGAATATTGACTATATTATACGTCATCAGTATATTTGTCTTTACCATCTATACATTGTCTGAGAACGTCAATGTTCTGTTCTGTTCTTGTCAGCTCCGTTCCTTTACAGTCTGCAAGACAGACAGACAGACAGACAGACAGACAGGTTTGTGTACTCAGTTTGTGTATGTATAATCTGTTGTGGACTTTGTTCATGTTTGCAGTGCAGCACATCTGATTGAACTTTACTGGAAAATTAAACTTAAACCTCCAGCTGCAGTAATGCTGATACGGGATCAGAACTACTATAAATCTGTCAAAGATAACAAGAAACTTAACTAGATTTGACAAAAATAAACAGCTCTTGAAAATTAAACTTTAAAATAAATTAAATTAAAATCAGCAGCTGTTTAACTTGAGCCTGTGCCAGAGCTAGGCTAGCAGTTTCCCTCTGGTCCCAGTCTTTTGGCTAGGCTAAAAATGCCCTGAGATGAAACTGATATCCAGCTTCTCATGTGACTCTGTGGAAACAAAATGTTCAAAAAATGTCTGATTGTTTTCAGTTTCTTATGCAGGTCTGACTCCTGAATGACTTTTAAAAAGTTCAATTGATAATTCATAACATTTATGATATTATTGGATTATAATTATGCCTATTAATACATTCATGTGTGGAGGTGGAGCTCATTTTTATTTCTTTATATGCTGACATTTTAATCTATAATAATGCATTATATATTTTATATAGATATATTTTATTCTCACACTGAATCAAATGTAAGACGTTTAACATCAAAAATAAAAAGTCTTTATTTAGTCTTATTTAGAACTTATTTGAGAAATGGCTGTGAGAGGTGAGGCAGTATTACTCACCCAAATATTTAGCCCAGAAATTATCCTGAAAGGGAGAGAGATTCTGTTAGTGAAATGAGCAGTACTGCTAGTACTATTACTCGTACTATTACTAGTACTATTACTAGTGGTAACTTTTTCTCTGATTAAACAGCGAAGTAAAGGAAGTCAAAGTCGTACTGTTTTGTCCGTCTGTTCAAACACCTCTCTGGCTTCCTCATGGTCACAGATTTCCTCGACACACTCTCTCTCAAGGTTCCCTAGTATGAAATAATACTTCAAACGCAGTAATACCACAGTATAGAGATACTTCGTTTCCAGTCCAGCATGCAAAATCTTGCAGATTAGCAGTATTCATTACAGAATGGTCCATTTCACTACTTGTCCAGCTACAACAATGCCACATAATTAATGAATTCATCATATTTTGTTAATAAAAGCTGTACAATATAAATAGTGGCATAAAAAGCACAATATTTTACTCTAAAAATGCAGTAAAGTATAAAGCAGAGGGGGATGGAACTACTCAGGTGAAAGTATCTCAAATTCTGCTTAAATGCCACACTTGTGTAAATGTATTCAGCTCCAATAATAAATCAATAAATCGAAGGAGTCGTGAAACAAATGTATTACTGTGTATTAATGGATTATTTTACATCGACTCATTGATTCACTTTTTGGCCTCATTTTAAGAGGTCAGACGCCCAAAATGAACCACTGCTACGTTACTGAATGAATAAAAAACAGCACATACCTGTTTTTATCTCCTCAAACAGCTGATTGGCTCGACGATTCCTGACCAACACCTGCGAGGCCAGATGGCTACTGAGGAAAACTACAGACATGGAAATCCAAATCACTGATTTCTACTGTCTTTTAAAGATTATCTGAACATTTGACAGCAGTCGTTATCAGATAAAACACAACTTCGTCATCATTTCATGATGTTTCAGGAGGTTTTTCTGTAATTTTCTAATCACCTCTCCAGCATTTTAACAAAAACTGAACATTAAAACCTGAATAAAGGGAGGTTTGCCTTAGTTTTAGCTTGGTATACCTACGAAACTGGCCTATATATAGTTAAAATAATTAAATTACATGTCTTTAGTTTAGTTACAGGCAGCTCTTGGAAGTCTTGGTCAAAGTATTCAGATATTTTACTTCACTGAAGTAGTAATACTGCAATGTAAAGATACTGTTTAATCCAGCAGTCATAAGAACATGCAGTACGGTGGAAGTACCATGGTTAGCCAGGCAGCTGTGCAGTAGAAACAGCAGTAGAACAGCAGCTGGTTTAGATGTTGGTTCCACCATGATCCAAACCTCCAAGCAGAACCTCAGAGCCAGATCCAGCAGACTCCCTCTTCAGTCTGTCTCAGCGCGTCTGTCTGTGTGGGGGAGTGTTGACCAAAGGGTCAAAGTATGAGTGGGACTGATGAGTCTGACATGTTTAACGTGAATCCTCCTCATGTTTACTTTGACTCAACAGACTGCAGCTCTCTGATGTAGGACGAGTACATGTACACAACATGTACTGTCACTACTTTATACAATTCCTGAAAAGTTGGGAGGCTGTGTAAATAAAGCAATGTGATTATTTATTATCACTTTTAATATATATTTAATGTTTTATACTACTACAGTTTTATGCTAGATTGAGTTTTTTTCTTAAAGTTAAAGGGACCATATGTGCTGAAAATATAATAGCAAAAAAATATATATATACAGACAGTCAGCGTTGATACAAAGCTGGACCTTTACCTGAATGTAATAGCAAATATCATCATAATATTTCCTTAATTTATTTTCATTTTTCATTTTCCCGATTTTTCCTGGCCTGATGTTGGTGCCAGAGGAAATATCATTGGGTCTCCAACCCGTGAAATTTTATTTTCCTGTTTAATCACAGCCCTCACTCTGATCAGCAGTGACCACATGAACTTTTGTCCCTGAGCTGTTTAGCAAGACGTGAGCTGTGTAAATGAACCGCTGCTGATCAGAGATCAGATTATCGTCAGGGCTCAGGACACATCATCTACCGTCTGCTCACAACTTTAAAACTGTTAAACTGTTCACACGAAACAAACCACAACAACATGATGGGGATGTAAAAAGTGGTTAAAAAGGAAATCCCACACTAAAATCCCTCTGAATGTCTTCTGATTCAGTTTCTGTCTGACTCAGAGCAAATATTTACTTACAGATATTGAGGTGAAAGTCTTTCACTAAAGTTTGGACCTGTACGCACTATAACTACTGTTAAACAGGAGTGAATGAAATACTCAGATATCTTACTGTAAAAGCATTCTTACCATAGTTTATAATTACTCTGTTACAAGACAATATCTTGCTTTCAAAATGTCACACATTTTCTTTTTTGAGTGATATACCTTGCAAATATTATATCCTTTGAGTGAACTGTATACTGTATATGATTTAGTAGAGATACAAGAATTTTTTTAATATGGGTAATATGCAGTAGGGGGCGGTAGTGCCACATTTCTGTTTTCAAACCGCCTTAAAACACCAACGAAGAAGAAGGCGGAGAAAGTGTTGCTAACAATGGCATCTTCCACGGAGTTACGGATGGATCACCTTCCTTCAGACCCGTTGCTTCACATTTTATCCTTCCTGAGCTTCAGAGATCTGATCCAGTATGTATCTGACACCGCTGCCCTGTCACTGCAGATCGCAAAGTAGAGACTGACAGTAAACAACATTTGTTTTTTTCTAACAAACAGAAGTAAACAACCTGCAGGTCACGGGCAGGCTAGCGGCAACAGCGGTAGTAAAAGTAAGCAGAGATGAAGTTGCTGTGACAGTCAGAAACAACCCACGCATGAAAAAATAAACATTGACATTCCATTTTTAAAATCAAAATGTATGTTTTTCCGAAGAAAAAAATATTTAAATTAAGTTAGTGTCAGTAAATAAGCTATCAAAAGAGTCGGATGTACATTCCAATCAGCTCGTTATCCTAGCATTTGAGCTAACAACTGGTTAGATTTCGTGCTAATTTCTAATAGATACTGGAAGAAATGTGTGCTATTAATTGATTGTACCATGTATTGATTAAAATCACAATGAAAATGTAGCTGTCTTGTAGCCTGAGGTAGCATGACGACTTTGGTAAGATAAACATTTAGTGTACAGTTAGCCGCCTGCTAGCAGCTGCAAACTGTTTACATTTGATAGCTTGGAATGCATGAACTTTGAGTTAAAAATATTCGATTAAACTATCAAAAAATATATTATCCTCTTATATAATGCAGCAAATATTCTCCTCAGCGGTAGAGAAAGTATTATGATTTCTTAGGCGTTGTCAGCTTCATGTAACCTACTGGTTGCACAACAGACATTTTTACGCATCATCACAGGAAACTACACAGGTGCACTAATGATTGCTGCGTTCCTCTTCTATTGTGCATAATGTTTGTCTGTTACTGCACCTGTGTTTTTATTGCTGTGACAAAATGTCTTCAGTCCATCAAGTCCATTAAATTATCAGCAGGTAAAGTACAGAAGTATCAGCTTAATGAAGTCTGCAGTGATGTAGAAGTGCTTTCAAGGGATTTAACAATGCACCACTTAATGTAATGCAAATGGATTTATTGTTGTAATAAAATATTAGCTTCTCTCTCCTCTTTTATTTCCTCTAGTTGTAGCTATGTCAACAGGAGGTTGAATGAATTGTCCAAACACAACCCGCTGTGGAAAAGCCTCTGCTCCAAACACTGGCTGCTGACAGAGTGAGTACCTCCGACAGCTGTGGCTCCAAACAGCCACGCTCAAAGATTAAGTTAAAATAAAGTTTCTATTCATTTGTTTTGTAGGCATCAGCATATATTGAACCGATAAATCATTTCTTTCATATTTCAATCATGTTCTACACCTGGTTTGGGCTTTGACCGGAGCTCTCAGTCATGTGTTCATGTGTGTTTGTGTGTGACTTCAGTGTGGACCGGCAGAAGAACGGTGTTTCCTGGTACTGTCTGTTCAAACAGTACTACAGGGACCTGGGCCGCTACATCCAGCACTACCCGGTGCTGAAGAGAGCCTGGGAGCAGCTCAAGAGCTTCCTGCAGCAGAGGTGTCCACGCATGATCGCATCGCTCAAAGGTGACAACTAGCATCAATTCCTCCGAAATAAAAACTCTATCTTCTCACCCTCATCCTGATGGAAAGTCAGAACTTTTCCGGAGCTTTGCAGCAATTTGGAAAAAAACAAACAAACAAAATAACAGCAGAAAACAAACATCTCATCAGTGTTTACTACTTGGACGTTGCATCACACACAACAGAGAGTTCTGCATTGCACTTTTTAAACGCTCTGATTGTCACATTGCTCTGTCGCAGTTTAAAAAAAAAAAGAAAAAAGGAACAGTTTGTGAAATCGACTCATGAACATTTATGTTGTTTTTTCTTGTCAGAGGGCGCCACTGAGGTGGAGCTTAACGACATCGAGGCTCAGATCAGCTGCAAACTTCCAGACGACTACCGCTGCTCCTACCGCATCCACAACGGACAGAAACTGGTGATCCCAGGGTCGGTATCTGTCTGACTGAGTCTCCCCGACTCTGCTCATCTGTCTGTCTAACTCCACCTGTCTCCTCAGGCTGATGGGCAGCATGTCCCTGTCTAACCACTATCGCTCAGAGGTGCTGCTAGACGTGGAGACGGCGGCTGGAGGTTTCCAGCAGAGGAAGGGGATGAGGCGCTGCCTGCCACTCACCTTCTGCTTCCACACTGGGCTCAGCCAGTACATGGCTCTGGAGTCTGCAGAGGGGCGCAGGATGTTTGAGAGCTTCTACCCCTGCCCCGTTAGTAACCTTCCTGTCTGCATAGCTTTTCAAAATAAATGCCACAAAGGGCTTTTCAGACATGAAAGAAGACTTGAGCATTAAAGTTCCTTCAGAGCAGAATTAATTAAAAAGAAATCTGTAACTTCAGTCGAATACACTACGTTAACAAGCATGTGAACTGTGTGTGTTTCAGGATCAGACGGCTCAGGATCCGTCAGCCATTAACATGTTCATCACAGGTCTGTTCATTCATCTTGTCTATGTGACTCATGAAACACACATTTAGTGACCCCTCTGTCCTTCGTGAATAAAGGTTTATAAATCCAGTCTGACATAATAGAAAATGCTCCTAACATGCCTGAGAGTCATGTTTTTAAATATACTTCAGTATCTAAACCAGTGATAGTTGTCTTTAATAGGTAGTTCAGTATATTGTAATGGAGACTTTCTGACTAAATGTGTCTTCAGGTTCCTGTTTCTCAGAGTGGTTCATGACCTACGTCAACAACGTCGTCACAGGAGAATATCCAATCATCAGAGACCAGATCTTCAGGTAAAAAAAACAACCTTTTCTACAAATCTTATATTTTAAGGTGACTCTGAAGGTTTTTCATCTTCTCTATGGCGTGTATCCAAACAACATCCAGTACTCTGGACTCACTAAAGGAAAGGGGGATATGTCATATATACATGTATATAGATATATTCATATCTATGTAACACAGCTTCATCAAATCAGCTCTGGACAAAGTCCGACTTGGAAATTCAAACATCTTCTGGATTATTCCTCCTCCTGATGCGATGTGATGCCGATGGTAAATTCTCTCATTAATGATCTTCTCATTATTTTGTTTGCAGGTATGTTCATGATAAGGGTTGCGTGGCAACCACCGGTGACATCAAAGTCTCTGTTTCTACCTCCTTCCTGCCAGAGCTTTCCTCCGTCCACCCGCCACACTTCTTCTTCACCTACCGCATCAGGTACCTGCCTGTCTGTGTGTACGTTCAGTACATGTTACTCCTGTGTTTTGATGGTTCTAATGTATTTGTAGAATAGAGATGTCGAGCAGCGCGTTGCCTGAAGCCGCCTGTCAACTCGACAGCCGCTACTGGAAAATCACCACCTCTGACGGCAACGTGGAGGAAGTTCAGGGGCCCGGTGTGGTCGGTACGGTGCCCACGTCACATGACCGCCTGTACAGCTCTGCTGAGATCGGCTCATAGTACCTGCTCAATTTGTTTATGTGTGCACAGGAGAGTTTCCGGTCATGACGCCTGGAAAAGTCCATGAGTACGCCAGCTGCACCACCTTCTCCACCCCGTCAGAGTACATGGAAGGTCACTACACCTTCCACAGACTCGGTAACTGTCTCAGCAGGCCGTGGTTGACCATTTGATATTCTGGGTGTTGATGTAAACA
The DNA here is from genome assembly GCA_037577475.1 of Chaunax sp. Z400. Lineage (NCBI taxonomy): Eukaryota > Metazoa > Chordata > Actinopteri > Lophiiformes > Chaunacidae > Chaunax > Chaunax sp. Z400. Next base: position 11,086,311 of record CM075205.1, read on the forward strand.
TTTATTCCACCTTTATTCATGTTTGTGCATGCATTTTAAGTTCTGTAATGCATGATGTTCTGGTTGTGGGTTTTTTTACATTTTGAGCAAAATTGAATTCCACATCCCTTTTTCTCTGGTCACGTAGCACCAATTTCAGAAATATTTTTGTCTTTCTACAGCTTAGACAGCCTAGTTTTGTAGTTTTGGCTGCAGCTCTTTGACTGAAGCAGCTCAAAGCGTTTTGTTGTTTCTCTTGTAGCCAATAAAGAGGAAGTTTTCAACGTGGCCATCCCTCGCTTCCACATGGTCTGCCCTCCCTTCAGAGAGCCTGTGGTTCGAACGGTAAACTCAGCAATTATACTTCTACACATAGTACTACTACTACTGTACTACCACTATGTTTAAAGTTCAGTAAGATTTGTCTCATTTTAAACTGCTCCAGGTGTCTTTACTGGTTCAGTTTCTTTTGTCTAGAGACGTTTTCTTTTTATTAGCTGTAATGTTCAGTGCAGCTTGACTTTGACAGAACAATTAAAGCCAATCAACAATCAGTGTTCCTCAGATGATTCAATATTTTTTACACGGTGTCTTAACACCTCTACAGCAAAAGGCATCGACCAGTTACACGTCTCGCTTTGATGACCATGAAGATGATGGCGAGTACGGAGACGGAGACGGAGACGGTGACGACTTCGGTGACCTGAGAGAAATCAACATGGCTGCCTTGGAGGGAGCATGGTGCCCTCGACACATCTGACCTCTGACCCCGGTCCCCAACACCCCCACTGCTGCGTTGTCAAGGAAACCAGATGGACTGTCAGTTATTCAGGTCTGATTCTGGGAGCAGCAGGGGATTCTGGGACAGTTAGTACCAATCAGAGCCATACACAGGACAGAATTGTGTTGACATCCAGCTGTCGGTCAAACAAAGAAATGTGAAGTTTTATAGGAATCTTGTTTAAACTTTATATATAAAACTGTGGGATAAGCTCAGACAACATGGATGGGACAATGACATCATTGTCCTCGCCTTTGCTTAAAAGATTATCGATTGATGGACAGGAAATTGCTGTTGCTGCGAGTGTAGATGTAGGAAAACCGAGTTGTGTTGAGTGTACGTCTTGTGGGCCAATCAGGAGTGAGCTTGAGCTTTCTGTAAAATGCTTGTCATAATGTGGATCTGATATTTTTTCTAGGAGAGTTTAATATACGCCGGGGTTCTCAAAGAGCCGGGGTTCCTCCCTCAGACGGATCGAGGCTCATTAAATGAGCTCTTTTCCCCTGCAGGAACAGAACAATCCAAAATCTGACGTGAGGAGAACTTGTGACGTTCTTCTTAAAATTCGGTTTTTGTCCCATAAGTTTCCAGTTTGATTTAGCTTAAAGCACCTCTGTGCCTTAAGTTCGGCCTCACAGAGCTGCTAACAAGGCTCTTGTTGAAGGTTGGTCGTCGTTGGTGGTTGATGCAGTCGAAAAACTGTTGTTATGCTGGTTGTGATGTCACAACCGCTGCACTGAGTGGAGACCTAGGCACGCCAGAGATGATTACTCCATTTTAATTTGACTTCCTGCAGTGGAAAAGAGTTTAATTGTGGTGGTTTTCTTCCTATTTTCCACAGTATATTCAGTATACATTATAGTACAGTATACAGTGTATACTCTTTTTTTTTTTCCTCAAACGAGAGGCAGATTGATGATCTGTAAGGAAACTAGCTTTTCAGAAGAAGGAAGTGATTAAAGTCTTTACTGGGTTTGTTCTCAGTGCTTCACATTGTTTCTTAAACTTATCTTCTCTCTGCGCTGGAGGATGTATCGTCACTCTCTGATGTGATTGGTGGGTTTGTTTTGTATGTTTTGGCTAAATAAATAACAAATGTTCATCACTGCAGACTCACTGTTGACTGTCACACGATCAAACCATCAAGTCTGTCTTCACCACTGGAATTAAGTAAAAACACACGTTACTGATCTACTATCATCGATCTATATTCAGCAGTAGAAAGTTATTACATTTACTCAAGTACTGGACTTCACTCAACAGGAAGAACTTTTCAGTGCCGTTACACAATGAAAGCACTTCCTTAACCAGACATTTTAACAACCAGAGAAAACAAAATGACCTTCACGTTTTGTTTCATTTTATTTCGACTTTAAATGCAGATAATAAAAATGCTCAGTGACTCAACAGGGAAGCTTTAACTACCTGTAGACATATTTTCACCAGAAATCACAACATGGTAATGTTAAAAAGCAGACTTGTAGTCCTTCCACCCTTTCATTCATCATCAACATCCTCCCGCTCCTCCTTTATCACCCTTACAGTTCTCCTCCTTTTCCTGGCCACTCTCTTCTCCTCCTCCGCCTCGCCTTCACCTCCTCTTTCCTCCTCCTCCTCCTCCTTTATCACCCTTACCGTTCTCCTCCTTTTCCTGGCCACTCTCTTCTCCTCCTCTTCCTCCTCCTCACCTTCGCCTCCTCTTTCCTCCTCGTCCTCCTCCCGGCCCTCACGGGCGTTGCAGCGGCTGCAGTGCCTCCTGAAGCCTCCCAGGAAGTGGGACCTGAAGCAGCAGAAGGGGCAGGCGTAGCGTCCGGGCCGATGAGCTGTGCTGATGTGTTGCTGCAGGCGGCTGGGCAGGAAGAAGGAGCACTGGCAGTCTTTACAGGTGTACGGACGCTCCACGTTGTGACAACCAACCACGTGACTGATTGCAAAACCTGCAAGGAAAGGCACAGGGAGAGATGAACCCACAGGTGGAGGTGTCTTTATCTCTGAAAACAAGCTGGCTGATCTGCACTAAATCTCATGGATACTGGAAGGAGAGGGACGTCTCTCTCTCTGACCCAACTGTCAGTTCAATTACCATTGTGGGTACTGTAGGCACCAGGTTTCAACAAGAATGTGTAATGCTTTTCTGACACTTCTAAAAGAGTGTAGTGATTAACCTGTAGAGGAATCTTTTAACTCTGTCAAGGCTAAAATGGTTTGGGTTTGAAGTTTAAGACCCTGACTCTTGAGAAAACATGTTTTTACGAAGAATGTGACGGACTGAAAGTCAAACCAGTGCTGGTACCTTTGAGTTTGGTCTTCCAGCCACAGATCAGACAGACGAAGCGGTTGGAGACGAAGCGGATCACTTTGGCTGTGGCCTCCATTTCCTCCTTCAGCATCTCCCCACTCAGCCCCGTCTCCTCCTCTTCCTCCGGCCCGCTGCTCTGTGTCTGTTTGGGGGTGACAGTGTACCGCTTGATGGCCTGGGCAGCGTATGTTTTGGGGATGTCATGCTTCCGCATCACATGGTTGATGCCCATACTTTTCACCTTGCTCTTCCAACCACAGATCAGGCAGCGGTAATTGCCACCCTCAAACATCAGCCCATTTTCATCTCTTTGGTCATCTGCTTGAGCTGACTCCGCCCTCTGGGAGGCGCTATCTTCTTCATGTCCTTCCCCTTCCTCCTCCTCTTTAATAGCCACTTGCCCTCCCTCCTCCTCCTCCCCTTCTTCTGTCTTCTCCTCCCCCTTCTCCTCACTCCCGTCGTCTCCTCCTCCTCCCCCGTCTCTTTCATCCATGCAGTGTTTTGAGATGATGTGCTTGTACAGCTTGGTGAAGTCTCGGCTGGTGAAGAAGCAGTCAAAGCAGTGGAACAGCTGGGCGGAGTTCTGGTACATCACAATGTTGCCGAGGCGACCGACCGCCACTCCATCCAGACTGGTTGGGTGAGATGCTGCAATGTGGGACAGTTGGTGGGCATGACTCCTGGAGAAATGGCCGCAGAAAGGGCACTGGAGGTGAGCCGCGACACCGCCACCCACTTCACCCCGAGTTTGTATGATGACAGACATGGCTGCCTCTATAGAGGCTGGACAGGGACAAATAAAGTTCAACACATTCAGTCTTCAATGGTCAAAAGAAAATGCAAGATCTCAAATGTTGGTTGGGGGTGCGACCAATCAAATGTGATGTTTTTCATCAGACCACATGTAAAAAAAATAAGATTTTCAAATGATTGTATTTTATTTTTTTGGTTCAATCAACCCTTTAATGTTAAGCACTGAAACAATTCAAAATATTTTATAATAACATTAACATGGTAGCAGAACAGGGTATATTGGCGAAACCCATTTGCAGTTTTAATGCACAGGGTTAAAAGATGACAGCGTGTTTGAAAGAATAGTTGAAGGTTTGAACACTGCCATTGTGCCATTGAGCCCTGTACATTATGCATGAGCACATTTTGGAAACACACACCCTAGTAAAAACTTCCACACATACATGGAAACTCTTGCAAAAGTGCACACACTGTTTTTGCCACTTTCACCTACACATGTCACTTAATACTTAACTGTCACATGACATCACTTCACATCACTTAGGTACATTCTATTTGTTTCTTCTAATGCCAAAGGCGAATGTTGTATTTACGCTGCTCTCCTAAACAAAAATTTGACAGTGGAAACAACAGAGCTCATTTTGAACGTAGTCTTTTCTCCACAGATAGTTCACTGTATAATACATTGTGACTATAGTGTAATAACACTTAACGGGACGGCCACACGCTTTGTAATAATGGGATAGCGGACCGCAGCTAACAAGCTAACTACCTATACAAAGCGCATAAAACCATTTTTAAATCGTCTAAATTCAACTCCACTACCTCTGCGGTCGGATGCTTGAATCAATAATAAAGCTCTTAAATATGAATTGGCTCCTATGAATAATTTTAAATATTTTAATCTTCGTTTTTTGACCGAACTCACCGACTAGCTCTGATCCGTTGAGACGCTGATGGTCACTTCCTTGTTTACGTCCTTCACAGCCAATTGTTTCTCTTCGGTAGTCGGACGATAGGCCAATCACGACAATCCCGTTCACAAAACTCTCGACCTAGCCACAGATATCGCGATATTTAAATCCTGCTTTTAAATTCGGTGTTACAATTGATTAGTAATGCAAAAAGGATCAAATAAAACGAATTTTCATCCACATGAACCAACATGCAATATCATTATTAAAATAATCACCTAATATAACCGATGTGCTCCAGCACAAAGTTTATTTCCACTGCACTCTAAATGAATCATTGTTTAAAGCTGCTGTTTGGTTTGTTTAAAGCCAAATAAATAAAAAAAACTTCCTATTTACATCTATAGTCTGTTATGTAACAACATTAAACACCTTAGACATGACAGAATAGTTTTGTATATGATTCACATTCTGCTGAGTAACTGTTTTACAGTGTGTGTGTTTATGTGTGTGTGTATCCAGGGCACACTAAGGTGATTAATCAAGCTATTTTAGTCAGGAGAAACAAATACCTGGTGTGGAGGGAGGAGAGTGCGGAGGACAGGACTACATCTCCTATCACCCATTTCAGCATGACATCATCTTTCTGTCAGGTGTGTGCTTGTGTGTGTGTGTGTGTGTGTGTGTGTATGTGTGAGAGAGAGAGAGAGAGAGAGACTTTTCATCCATCTTACAGGCATCTAATTGGCTGCATGGGGAGGTGCTTTGTTGGTTCGTTGCCTGGACGGCGGTTGTTCTCAGAGGTACTTTATTAAAAACAGCCTCGATAATAAACATCAGAAGACATCTATTAGTGTAACTAAACACAGTGATTGAACACAGACCATGCAGCAAATTACACTGACTCCACTTTTATACTCATACTTCAAGTAATCCATTTATGCAACTTTATACTTCTACTCCATTACATCTTAGAGGTAAATATTATACTTTTACTCCACTTAGAAAAATCTCCTACTATGTAATAACAATTACATGGAAAATATCGCAGAGCTGGAAAAAGTGCTGTATGCTGTACATTAAACTGTCCTACAGTTTATATTAAAATGAGCTCTAAATAAACATCTACAGCAGCAAAATACAACATTTACATTATGCAGCAGTAATATTCATCCAAAAACATGCAACATTTTACAGCATTATAGCTTGTTTTTTATCTTTCAGAATTTTGCTGATAACACTTCAGTGTTTTATTGTTACTTTTACTGAAGAAAAGAATAGTTTGTCCACAAGTGGGGAAGGTATGATGGGGTAGACAAAATCAAGGACGAACGAGGATTGTTTTGAGAGGAGAGAGAAGAGGGAGGGGGGTTTTATTGTTGAAGAATGAGGCAGAGAGAGAGAGAGAGAGAGAGGCATCTGTGTCTGAACTTGTGTTTGTTGCTGAGATTCACTTTCACTCACACACACTGAGGGACGCGGGGCCAAAGAGTACAACATGCTCTGCATAAAAGGTGAGAGAGAGGATGCATCTAAGTTTAAGATGAAAACTTCAGGCTGTGTGAGTTTATACTCAGATGTAGGTCATTTTGTCCGCTAGCTGCCAGGAATCTGTTAACACACACACACTCTTATCTCCATAACCTTGTGTGTGTGTGTGGCAAGAAAGAGGGTCGAGCGAGCTCTATTTTAGGCAGAGAGAGAGAGAGAGATTAATGGAGGGAGAAAGCTGACTAGATTTAGTATTTTCCAGATTACAGCTCTTGCCGTCCTTTGTGCTTTCTTTCTCTAAGTGTTACTATGGTTACTCATACTACTGCTCATTCTAGTGGTACTTATGCTTTTGTTGCTGCTGCAGATGAGATGGTTCCTGAGATATTTTGTGGCTTGTGGTAAAAGTGGAAGTTTTGGTTCAGGTGGCATGAGGAATTCTTGAGTTTGACACGTGTGTGTGTGTGTGTGTGTGTGTGTGTGTGTGTGTGTGTGTGTGTGTGTGTGTGTGTGTGTGTGTGTGTGTGTGTGTGTGTGTGTGTGTGTGTGTGTGTGTGTGTGTGTGTGTGTGTGTGTGTGTGTGTGTGTGTGTGTGTGTGTGTGTGTGTCGGTAATCACTGCTGGCCTGTTGAGGCAGGCTGAAACATCCCATTCTGCTTCCAAAACACAGCTGTTTTTCTACAACACACTCACACACTCACACACACACACACACACACACACACACACACACTGATGATGACTGAATGGATCAAGATCACAATCAGCAGCTTTAAGTTTCTTCCATGGTGGAACAACAGCTGCAGAAAAGCAGAAGCTGCATCATTAATATCGCCTTATTTCACATATTCAACTGTTTAATCGTTGCTTTCTTTCTGTCTTTATTTTCAATAATAGACTCATGCACAAACGTACCACACAAAAAGTAGAGTCATAACACCCTTCTTTAAAATACACATCATTCATCTTTTCTCTTGTGCTAAATCTTTTATTTAAGCCAATGCATCATCTTTTTATTACCTTCTTCAATGAGGTTATGTTTTCACCAGTATCTTTGTTTGCAGGATTACTCAGAGGAGTTTGATGGTAAAGGAGGAAGGAGGAGAGAGTTTCTTTGTGTGTCAGTCAGCTGACCACAGCATGACTCTAAACTAATGAACCAATCATTAGATTAATATGACTGAGACACAAACACGAACCTCTTCTTTCTTTCAAAGCAATGTTCACATTTTAATCTGTGAGTGTGGAATGATTTCTTCACCTCCAGGTCCACATGGATCTGTTTATGTCCTGAAATGTCTTTGCTTAAAAAACAAGAGGACATAGTCATCATTTCATGGTAACGAAGGAACATGTGACCCAGTGTGGCTCATTGATGTGTTCTTAATGAGGCTGTCTGGCTCAGAGAGGAAGTCATATCAGACTTGACTTTACTGTAGCAGGTGAATTTTAATGTGGAATTATACAAACAGATTCAGCGCCAAATGGTGATGAAAGTCTTTGTTCGTCATTGACCTTCTGTTGTCTGACTCTGTGATCTGAATATAGAATTACCCAGTTTGACACAGTAATACAGTATCAAGCAACATGTGGTGTGTGGAGGTAAATACCTGTCTCTCATAGGCCATCTGCAGACCTGGATAATCCCTGTTAGGAGATTAGAGACGGAGAGACGAGAGGAAGCAGCAACACACAGGCAACACTATAAAATATCACCTATACATCTAAGTTTTTGGACTGCAGTCGCTTTTGGACTAATGGAGACTTGTTTGGCTTCGTTATTGTGAAGGAATGAGAAGAAGGGGTATGGAGCTGCTGAAGGTTTGAAATGTAGATGACTGAAAACATTTGGCGATAAAGATGTTTTGAAGCTGAGATTTTCAAGTTAAACCCGCAGGCTCCGTTGCTGTGGAATATACAGAGTTTTTATTTTGAATGTTTTTTGTGTAAGTTGACTGATCACACTGAGAACTGGAACACTTGAACCATGTTCATGCTTTTATTATGAAGGCTACAAAATTGTGGGGGTCTTGTTGAAGCTTTTTTCGAGGGATAATACGAGTTTGTTGTTTAGAACTTCTGAGCAGAACAATGTTTTAGAAAAAAAGAATCATTTTGGGATTTATTTCAAAGGCATCGAAGATTTTTGAAAGTGTTTATTCCATATTTATCATACTGAGTTGGTAAAACTCACACTTAACTGTGAAAGATAGAAGTAATGAGTTTTTTTTAAATGGCTGAAGACTTTTCATGCTTTTATTTTCAAGATATTTGGGCTTTTACTGTGAAGGACTGAACATTTACAGTCAATGATGTCAAATTGAGAAATCCGAGGATTTTTTTTCAACGACTGACATTTTTTGGAAGGACTGAATGCTGTTTGAACATTTATTGTGAAGTTAGGTTGAACATTGGTTTTATGATGAATTAATATAATTTCTTTGGGACATTTATTTTGAAAGGATGGTTACCAAGGGAATAGTTTTTGTCATTTCCATCTTCTCTGATCACTCCTGAGGGCGGAGCCGGACTTCAAACAGCCAATTGACTTCCAGGACAGGATGATTTCATATGTAGAATGTCTGGGCGGTGAGGGGGCGGGGCATGGCGTCGCATCACGCTGCTGGAATATGGGTCCTGATGAAGAGAGAGATGAGCTTCTTCCTCGCCAGATAGCCGCCCTGCAGCCCAAAACTGAGGGGAGCCTGCGTCGGCGCCTTCTCAGCGCCAAAATCCACCAGCACCATGACGCCATCTTGGGGTTGAACGCAGGTGGTTCCAGCAGGCTGGGGACGCCTTCAAGTGACAATAAGCCCCTCCCACCTCATTTCCAGTATCCAGGCAACAGCCCTTGGTACCACCAACAACATCTCCCCCCACGATCCAACATCCACCCTTCTTTTACCCCCGAGGCTCATGGGAAACTTTTCCTTGCTCCAGAAGCTTATGTAAAACCCAACCCTCAATCCCCACCCCTTCAAATGTCGCGCTCCGCCTACCCAGTCCTCCCCCAGCGGAGCCGAACAGGTTCATGCCCTCCAACCCCGGAGCCCCGTCCCGGGTACACCCTGTCTGTCCCCTCCCCTCTCATCATGTCACCCTCCTTCAGCGAGCCGGAGGCACCACCGCAGTACTGTTACCGGCCCAGCAGGAAGGGCAGGACCAGCTTTTTCTGCTTCAGACCACGCAGAGGAAGGAAGTCTGGGATGGAAGCCACACAAACCACACCCCTTCTACATAAAGGTAATGCTAGGAATTCTGGGAAGTAGGTTATTTTTTTGTTTGGACAGTCTTTCATATAGGGCGGCTCCTAGAACCACTACAAGTACTACGAGTACTCAGCTGGTCTGGCTCTGTTTCAGAATGTTTTGGCTCCTTTTGGTCCAGCTGATCACTATTAGCCTGGTTGGACACTAATGAACCCTGACTGGTCCCATTTTGTATCTGGTCCTTAATAGTCCCAGGGCTGGTTTGGGCTAGTTTGGCCCAGAATATGGGCCTAGTCAGCCTGTTTGGCAGGTAGCCTGGTTTGACTCTCTTTCAGGAATAATCATAGCCAATCTACTTGGCTCCCTTTAGACTTAATGGTTTGGGTAGCCTGGCAGGCTTTGTTGGGCCATGAACCATTGGTTAGCTGGATTTTTATCGGTTTGATCTTGAATTTGCTCCCAGCTACCCTATTCTGGGTCTGGTTCAACATGGTTTCAACTAGCATGCTTGATCTCAACTTAACTTAGCCTCTGATTTGGTCTACCTTTATTGACTCTGTTTGTCCTAATTAGTCCCAGCTAGTCAAGTTTGGCTCCATTTGGCCTTGAATGTTCCCAGCTATGTTGTTTTGAATGATCCTGGTTAGTCTTGTTGGCCCTATGTGGTCTTGAATGGGCCCAGCTTTGGCTTTGTTTGGTCTGCTTATGGTTGTAGTTTCCAACCAGAAGGTTTCTCTTGAGCTGGACAGTACTTACTCTGAAGTAGGAGTTAAAAAGTCCCTCAAAACTATCTTGTGGTGTGGATACAAGACGGATCAGCTGTATGGAAGTCGTGTAGGATTGTTCAGCCTTGGTGGAGGTATGTGCTCTACTGAATACCACTCTAGTTTTATTTATTCGATTTTGAACTAGTGACATTGATTGCTGCTTTATAATTGATATTATATAAGGTATAGGCTACCTGATCTTTCTCTGCCCTGACAAGTCTAAATACCTGAAGCCCTGCAGGAGGGTTTGTCTCAGTCTGCTCCATTTTCTTCATGTGCAAATGAGCCCAGTATAAATCTAAGACACACTCACATGCAGCTTGTTACTGTCTGATCTATAATGCATCACGGCTCCATTCTGATATGATTCTCTGATAACAAAAACACACTAAAAGGCAAACGTTCTAAACACACTGGCTCTCCGTGTTCTCTGTTAATTAACTCCCCTGTGTGTGTGTGTGTGTGTGTGTGTGTGTGTGTGTGTGTGTGTGTGTGTGTGTGTGTGTGTGTGTGTGTGTGTGTGTGTGTGTGTGTGTGTGTGTGTGTGTGTGTGTGTGTGTGTGTGTGTGTGTGTGTGTGTGTGTGTGTGTGTGTGTGTGTGTGCAGGGATTATCTTCAGCTCCATGTGCTAGGCTAATGGGTAATTCCTGTGACAACAGACGAACAGCTGCTACCTGTTAGCTTCACCTACTGGTGTTTGACTGGTTCTGAAAATCTGCAGATGTTTGTTAAAAAATGTATGATTTAGATTTGATTTTGGACCTCAGTGTTTTTTCCTGCTCAGAGTTGAACATATTCCAGTTATTTATACACACTGTGACATAATGACTGTATGTCCTACTTACTGTCTAATTAATTAAACTAATTAAAATAGTTGAGAGGTGACGACAGACAGACTGTCTGTCAGGCATGAAGACAGAAGTAATTAGCTGCTCTATTGGCCCAGATTGTTGGCACATTTTCAGACTGAAATTGTCCCAGTTTGTGACTGGTGATGAAGGAGAGGATGAAGGTGATCCTCAGCTACCAATACATCTGTACATTAACATGAAGATAAATGGCTTTACAGGTGTCATAGGTGTTGGATGTAGATGTAGTATCTGTTCATGTGTTGCCCATACTGTACCTAAATGCATCATTGCTCAGTTAAAACCTTTCCTTTTGAATTGTTTCCTTCACCTTTTGTACAGTTTAAACCCTCTTCATACGTGTTAACTAAAATGTCTATTTTGACCTTGAAATTGTCATAAATGTATGATATATATTATAATATATTTGTATTTTATATTGCAATTTACATTTAAACATCCATATGACCCATGGCACCCCATCAAAGACTTAAATGGGGAGCATCCAGACCTCTCTGGTAACTTAGAAGCACCTGCAGAGGATCAATAAAACCCCTTCAGGGACTCCAAGACAGGACACTCCTTATTTTCTGTTCTGTCCCTAACCTTCATCCTGGCCGAAAAAATATCAGCTTGAAAATGCGGCGAGAGGTTGAAATGTTTAGTCATTGTAGTCCCCATAAAGATAGAAATTCAGGAACAAAAAGAAACACAGCAGAGACAGAGAACACAGAGAATAAAAGATGAAGAGCATCACATCTAAAGCGCACACACTTTCAGTTCTCCCTTCATCTCTCTTCATCTACAAAGCATCATGTTTCCTGTGTGTGTGTGTGTGTGTAATGCAGTATTTGTGGGTAACCTTCATCACCTGGACACACATGAAGGACACACATGTGTGCTGGCTACCGGCCAACATGCATGTCCGTGTGTGAAAGGAAAAGAGCGAGCGAGAGAGAGAGAGAGGTGGGAGGAGAGTCGGGCTGCATTATTGCTGCTGCTCTGTCTGCTGCAGCCTCAGGAGTGTGTGTGTGTGTGTCTGTGGCGTCGTTATGGTTCTGATCGGAGCAGCCATCAAATCCGTCCTCAAATATCTCAACAAGACCAGAGGTGAGTGTGTGTGTGTGTGTGTGTGTGTGTGACGAAGAGCAGGTGTAACATCTGTGCTGCTGTGTGACATCATCACCTGTGTGTGCAAAGAGAGTGTAATAGTTGTCTTAAGATGATGCTGACATCATCAAATGCATTCGTCTGATTGGCTGTCAGGTGTTAAAATCAGTCATAGCACAACAATTACTACTTTTCTAAATCCGAGGTCAGGGTGTGTAATACTGCAGGTAACCATAGCAACAATTCAGACAACTAACTCCAGGGTCCCTGGAAGCTCTTCAAGGACCTTATACCTCCTTAGTGACCTCCAGAACCTCCTCAAGGACCATTTGGACCTCTTCAAGGACTCCTTGCATCATATCCAAGGGCTATTTGAATCCCTAGTACTTGCCAAGGGTCTTTGGAACCTCTTGAAGGACTCCTGGACCCCCTTTAAGAACCCTCTACCTCCTCAATGACCTCCAGAACCTCCTCAAATCGCTATAAAGACCTCTGCTATTTCTCAAGGACCAGTTGAGTCTCCTCAAGGACTTTTAGAACTCTCTCAAGCACCCTTAGGACCTCTTCAAAGACCCCTACTATCTTATTCAAGACCCTTGGGACCTGCCAGAAAGACTATTTGAAACTTTGGTATGTATCAAGGGTCCCTGGAACCCACTCAAGGACTCCAAAACCTCCTCAAGGACCATTTGGACCACTGATGATTCTTAAGGACCATTTGAGTCTCCTCAAGGGCCTTTAGAACTCCCTCTAGCACCCTTTGGATCTGGAGAATGAATAAACCTTTGTAAGGCCCCATCTAAAAATGTTGGGGATCTCCTCCAGGACCACTGTATTTCATTCAAGGACCCCTACGTCCCCCTCAAGGACCCAGGGAAATCCAAAAGGCCTAACCTTAAGCTTAAGTGCCTCTGCTGCCATCTCAAGGATCCCTCAGTGTTCCCAGGGACCTCCTCAAGGAGATCTCAAGCTCTCCTGGACCAGACTCTTAATCAAATAAGGAAATCCTGCTTTCTGATTGGCTGGCAGGTGTCAATTACACTCACCTCAAACATATTTAAACATGCAGAAACATTGCCCACAGTACTCTGAGCACTGCCAATATATATGCAAAAAAAAAACCAGAAAGATATGCGTTTTGAGTGTGACGGTTTTTCTTAACAATTTGACGAATAATTGTTGTAAAAATTCAAAAATACTGTGATGAATTTCCAAACTTCATCTCTTTTGTTATTTTCACTTATAAATATTATCCAACTTTAACTGAGATTTTTTTATCTTAAGCACGGTTTTCATTAAAATCTCAGTTTTCTTGTTTTTAAAACAATTTCAATTAAATTGTCTCAAATTGATGCAGAGTGAGACATTGTGCATGATTGTGATCATTTGTGCTCTGTAGTGTTTCATGCATTGAGAGCATCATTGAGTGGCGTTTTGTGTTTAATTGGATGGATGAGCTGTAATTTTTCAAGTTAAACGAGGTCAGATCTGAAATCCTTCTGTGGCTTCTGTTTAACCATCAAGGGAAATTAACTCATTGTTCCTTGCAGAGCTGCACTGTTGCACTGCTTTTTAAATGTTTTACTTGATTTAATATATTCTATGTTAGCTATTCTTAATGTCATTTAACAATTATTCTGTGTTGTATTTCTATCCCCGCTTTAGCTTATTTTTATTCCTAGAGGTGCCAAACTAATTTTTGTTATAAGGTTAATTAACTGCACAGCCTCGAGGTCTGAAGGATTTAGTCTGATGATCTGATCTGATTTAAATAAATTACTTATTTGAATTTATTTATCAGCTGCTGTCACTTTGGGTCCATTTGTCAAATTATCCTTGAGAAAAACAGTGAAGGCAAATTTCTCCCAATTTGTGGTAAAACTGGACAAAAATATCTGATGATTATAATGTGAGAGATTATTTTGGTCGGTCATAAAACAAATGATTCAGAGTTCAGCTCCCTCTAAATGGCTGAAAACTTCACATCTGTCCCAATAAGCTAATCAACCTGCTGCTCCTTCAAAATAAAAGCCCCCAGGCACTGCGTGTCTCTCGGGTCACCTTGGGGTGTACTGAGTGCTGCAACACTGATCATTTCTGTGTGTGTGTGTGTGTGTGTGTGTGTGTGTGTGTGTGTGTGTGTGTGTGTGTGTGTGTGTGTGTGTGTGTGTGTGTGTGTGTGTGTGTGTGTGTGTGTGTGTGTGTGTGTGTGTGTGTGTGTGTGTGTGTGTGTGTGTGTGTGTGTGTGAGAGAGACAGAGAGAGAGAGAGAGAGAATCTGCTGCTGAAACTAGATTAAACACAGAAACTAGTCTCACACTGAACTGTGCTTTCTCTCTCTGCAGCAGGGGACAGAGACACTAAGTGGTCTGTTCACTACACTACCCAGAAGCCCCGGCAGGGTGTGCTCTTCATCCCTGGAAAAAGACAATCCAGCAGCGTTGATGATCTGCAAGGTCAGAGGTCAACAGAGAACGACATTATTCCCATGAACACACTGGTTTCTGTGAAATGTAATGCAACACGTCTTCACTGGTTTGTGTACCAGTACAGCGCCAAATGTGGATTAATCCTACACACACTCTCTGATACCTAGACAGACGTCAACACATACTGACTTTACCTTCTGACCTCATGACCCAAAATACACATGTTGGTCTTTCTATACTCGACAAACATCCTAAACCCAAATATAACCTGAAAATTACTACACTAAACTAAACATGGCGTCTTTAACTGATGAATTCCACAGCTGAACAGTGAGAGAGGACTACAGAGATCTGCAGCACATCCTGCATCAGCAGCTGCAGCTGCTCCAGTTCAGAGACACAAGGCCTCCTTTCACCTCCGCTGTATCAATCAGAGCTGGATTTCTTATTTATTGATTTAGTTTAATCAGCATTCTAAGATCACGCCTTTTCAGCTAATGTATTGATTTACTGCAGTTTATCTTATTGGCCCAAAATAATCATAAAGATGACCAGATTATTGATGAATTGATTGATAACACCTTGTTAGATGTTTTATTGGTTATTGCTGGTTTAACATCTTTATTGTCTCCTCTTGCTTCTGTAATCTTATACGTGTGTGTGTGTGTCTGTGTGTCTGTGTGTGTGTGTGTCTGTGTGTCTGTGTGTCTGTGTGTGTGTGTGTGTGTGTGTGTGTGTGTGTGTAGCATGTAACAGGCTGACTCAGCATGGCTACAGCCGACCTGGCAGCTCTGAGCCCACCCTGCCGAGTCCATCCTCCTCTGGGCTCAACCAATCAGAGAGCAGCACAACGCGCAGACGGTGGAAGGACAAAAGCAGGAAGATGGTTAGTGACACACACATGGTATTAATATTGATGCAGTGTTGCCTCATCAATATTAATGAGGCTGAACAGACTGCAGTGGCGCAAAAAAGACACCGTATGATGCAAGACAGCAAAAGTACAAGTTACTGAATGTACTTAAAGTATTCAGTGTGAAAGTACTTCTACAGAATGCTCCCTTTAGTTGTGTTGTACATATCAAATAATTTATAGGTCTGACAGTGAACATGTCATCTGCAAAAATCTCAGTTCTTACTCATTTAATTTGCACCCGTGCAGTGTAATCTAAAGGTAACTAGTAACTAAAGCTGTGGAGTAAATAGTAAAATATTTTACTCTGAGATGTAGTGGAGTACAAGCAGGAAGTAGCAAGGAAAGAAGAGACTCTGGTAAAGTAAAAGTATCTTAGATTTATACTTGAGTAAATGTGCTTTGTCGCATTTCACCAGTTAGAAAATCAAATGTCTTTAATCCAGTTTTGGCCTTGTTTCAACCTCAGTACTGGAGCAGCATTGATTTACTGCCACCTGCTGGTCAAACTGAAGAACTGACAGTTCCTGTACCATGATCCTGTGGACCTGGAGGAATGATGATGTTAGCCTTGAATTAGATCCTTCTTTTTGCCACAAACATTTTCTCATTAGACTAATACAGAATATGATTAAGTAAACAAATCAAACAGTAAACAAATCAAATGAACGGATACTGCATGGATTTTTAAAAGCCTTTAAAGGCCTCTATAATATATATTATTGTCATTATAACTTTATGTTCCCCTGTAAATAGATTTTCTCATGTCTTTTATAATATACAGGAGTAACTGACTCCTTTAGTTATAACACATGGGTCATCTGGTCATCGTCTCCTTTCTCATGCTCACTCATTTATCATCCTTTTTGTTTCTGTTTCTCCTCCTTGTTTCCTCCTCTCTCCTGTTTCTCCCTCCTCCTCTCAGAGGTCCAGACTCCTGGACTTTCTTTCTCAGTCTTGCTTTTCAGTTTGTTTCAAGTTTTCAGTTTGGAGGAGAAAGGTAAAATGAGTCAAACTAGATTAAAGTAGATTAGACCAGAATGAACTAGAGTTCCATATTGTATGCTAGTTATATTATAGTTTAACTGTGTTAATCCCGTCCTACTGGGGGAGATTAGAAACCAGACTGTACAGGGTTTAAATATGACTCCTCCATATTAAATTAGACTCTGATAGGCTTAAAGTAGATTAAATCTGACCCTAGCAGGTAAAATAAATTACTAATGGGATTAAATTAAACCCTATTGCCATTTTAGACTCCATTTAAACCAAATGTAATGACATTAGTTTAGTTTAACTTGACCCAGACTCCATGAGATCATAGTGGGGTTAAACTACAGAAGAATGTTTAAGCTTAAACTACCAGGCTTAAGTAGAACTGGAGTTAAATTTAATCGCGTGATAAATTACAACCTGTTGACATTAATCTAGACTTTAAATCAGACTCTACAGTTTTAAAGAACCGTCCACAGTTTAGTTTAGACTGTTTAATGTGATTTAATTAGACTCTAATATAACGAAACAAATGTATAAATTAAATGTGTGTGTTTGTACTCAGTCCTCAGTTTTCTCAGATGAAGAGGAGAGGTTCATCTCTAACAACATGCGACCTCTGACCCCACTGGTCCTGAACCCTATCCACCACACCTCCTGTTGGGATGCCTTTGCACCTGTCTATGAGCCAACATGCGACATGGAGATGGAGCCGACGCCCCGGCTTCCGACACCGGAGGAGAGGATGAGGCAGCAGGCTGAGGCAGTCGCAGCTGATATCGTCCCCATCAATATAACAGGTGAGATTAGGATATCTTGACATTGAGATTTGAGGTGAACCTGTAAAACTGATCAATCTCTTGTTCTACAAATAGTTTAGCTGAAAGAGGTTTCTTTTGTCCATGTGCACACTTCAGGAGAGAGTTTTGATCGTCAGGCTAGTTTTCGAAGAGAGGTTTCCAACTCTGACTCATTATCCCGACGACCTCGTAACCTGAGCCGCCGCAAGACAGTCACAGGAATACCTGATGATGTCAGCCGGAAGCTGGGTAAAGGTTCCATTCATTCATTTCTCCATTCATCAGTCACTTCTTGTTGTTTATCAATCAATTCATTCACCTTTCCTTCATCACAAAGCATTTCTTCTTCTCCTACTTTATCTCCTCTGTTAAATCCAGTATCTTCAGACTCGTTGGTTCTCCCTGGTCAGTTCTCCACTGTGGGTCGACCTGCCTCCTCCACCCCTGCCCATCAACAGAAGAAATCAGGGGAGGGGAGTGAAGTGAAGGAGAAGGCAGAAGTAAGAGAGGAGGGGCAATCGTCAGCAAGGAGGATCCGAGCCCCTAGAGGAGAGGGGATGTCCAGCCTCATGGCCTCCCTTACCTCCTCCCCACCTGTTAATTCATGTCACGACCACTCAATCTCTTACCATTCCTCTTCAGAGGTCCACAGCCTCCCCCGTCTGGCAACCAACTCCTCTCTGAACTCTGAGACCAGCTGTAACAGCGCCCCCTACAGGAGTCTCAGTGCCTCCTCATCTTGTTGCCAGGTCAGTTTAGGAGAAATCGTTGCCATGAGTATCTCAGTAACTGAAACAAACTAAAAATATTCTTTCTCTTTTTTTTCTTTCTCTTTTCTTATCCAGTCACAGGATATGCAGGGTTTCCCCAGCGACCTCCAGCCCCTGCTGCCCTTTGACCCCACTGCCAGAGTCATTCCCCAGTCTCCCTCCTCCTCCTCCTCCTCTTCTTTTCCTTCCTTCCCTGTCCCCTCTTCCAACCCCAGCACCCCCAGCCACGCCCTCCAATCAGAGTGGTCTTACCCCAGTGATAAGCCTCTGAAAGATGCTGCCCAATATCACAGTTCTTCCTCCCACTATCTCTCCTCCTCTTCCATCGCAGACTCAGAGTCGCAGTTTAGCTACCAAGCTCAGGATGACCAGACCACCACCCAGCAGGATACCCAATGCTCCCATAATGGCAAAATATGGAGCTACCAGCCCCTCTCCCCCAGCCCCAGTGTTCACAGCAGCCAGACTGGGGGTGACTGGAACAGCATCACATCAGAGGTAAGATGTGGTTCCCTGGAGGATTGGAACTTTGATCCCCTGCTCTCTTTTGGTTGCTCTTCCCCCTCTCACACTGACAGCACCTCCATGTGTTCAGAGAAATCCTCACTCTTGCTAAACCAGGAGAAAAGAAAGCACAGCACTTCCTCCTCCTACTCGCTGACCGTCATCCGCAGCATCTCCCTCCGCAAGTCAAAGCGCCCACCTCCTCCACCATTACGCTCTGACTCTCTAAGGCGGCGTGTGGGTCGACCAAAATCCTCCCACTCATCCAGTCCTCGTCTGGAGCGGGGCCCACGCTTGGTGCGCACCTCCCAACGAACACCCACATCATCTCCCAAGACATTCCATGACCCCTGGGTGCCCAGGAGCAACACCAAGAGACGCCAGAGTGGATTTAACTGTGGGACAGTCACAACATTTGAACCTTTAAACTCCAACGACCAGGTGGAAACCTCTGTTAACTATCCTCCTTCTGAGCAGCCACCACCAAGCCCTGGTCACTCCCATGCTAATGTATTCACCCCTGTATCTCCAGGCCCAGAGGAGGAGGCACTGAGGTTTACTCTCAACCCCCAACCAGCTGCCTCCTCCATGGTTGGCCTGCAGCGCCTTGCTTCGCCTTCCAGTGGCTACTCCAGCCAGTCTAACACCCCAACTCCTGGTACTCCTGTGTCTTCCCCCCTCAATCCCTCCTCCCCTCTTGCAACGAGTCCCGGAGCCTTCTCCTTACCGCCAGCCTCCCCTTTCTCCTCTGTACACTCACCTCCTTTCCCCCAGTCCCCTGCCGTTTCCTCCCTGCCGAAGACGAGCTATCAAAGCAAAGGGAGGCCAAAGCCACCAGTGCCAGAGAGAAAGTCATCATTCCTCTCCTCCCTCTCCTCATCATTTTCCTCCACCTCCTCCCTTTCCTCTTGCACCTCTTCAGACTCCTCTGCCAAGAATCCTAATATCCCTGCTCCACCTCCTCCTCCACCTTTACCTGAAATTTCCTGTCCAGTGTTTCCCATCTTCTACTCCCTCATTCGTGAATCTCCTCCCACTCCTCCTCTTTCACAACCCTGCCAACCTTCTCCTCCTTCTTTCACTGAATTCTCTGCTGCTCCTCCTCCACCTTCATTGCTTCCTCCTCCCCCTCCTCTTCCACCTCCTCCTCCTCTCCCACCTTCATCACTCCCCCCTCCTCCTCCTCTTCCTCCTCTTCCTCCTTCCTCTCGGCCTCCTCCCCCACCCTATTCCTATGCCATCAGGCAAACCTCCCATCATGCTCTGGTGTCATCATCAACCAACTTCCATCCTCCGCCAACTCCCTCACCACATCCTCCTCCTACTTCCCTTCCTCTCTCTTCAGAACTCCCAGAATCATCAAATGCTGACCTTCCTCCCCCACCACCACCACCACCTCCACCTCCTCCTCCTCTTCCTCCTCCTCCTCTGCCTACTCTCTTATCTGCTACCCCTCTCCCCCCACGAGGCATTGGCAAGACTTCAAACCGCTGTGCTATGATGACCACATGCCCCTGCCCCCCGGTTACGGCACAAGCTTTACAGGATGTCAAGCTTCGATCTGTCAACAACCAGGATGGCCTGCTAGCTAAAGCTGCATCTGATATCGATGATCTACCAAGCCAAAAACCCAGTGCCGTGTTGGCTAATGATAATCTTGATGGCTGGACCAACACTGATGATAAGTTGGATGTATCTGGATCAGAAAATGCTTTATGTGATCTAGGTAGTGATGCAAAGCAACCTGGAGGCAAATTAGATCAAACAAATACTGACATTAGGACATGCAAGGATGAGTCTTCTTGTACAAATCTTCAGAGCCTACAAAGTAGTGTTGCTAGCCCAGTTAACCAGAGATGCTCTAGTTGGAAGCTCACCAATGGCGAAAATCCTCAAGACATGCAGTACAATGACCAAGAGAAGGAAGATTCAGACATGTATGCTACACTGGCCAACAGTCCAGACTCCAGTCCAGAACGTCCGTGGGTCAAAATGTCTTATTGTGTTGATAAAAATCACATTAACTCAGTGATGCAGCATACGTCTTTTGCAATACCAACAAGTCAGAGATACAGCGTTAGCCCTCAGCATAATGAGCTTGCAGAGAAACTGGAAAACACTGAGGATGATTCTTTAAACTGGGCCCTCTCTGGAGCAAAACAAGAGTCTCAAAGAGAAAGTACAACAATACTGTCAAAAAGCACAGATGAAGTTGAGGCAAAGGACAAGAATGATTCAGATATGTTGAATCACAGCGCAGCTGATGGAGTAACCACAGCTTATAGTGATGTAAAGCAGAGTAATAGGGTCTTTAAGCCAGGAGGTCCAAGGAAGCTCTGCTCCCCAAAGAAGCCGATCCTGCCTAAGAAGCCTGACCTTTGCATTCTGGGTCTCATGGCATCCCCTGAGGTCAGACAAGGACAAGCTGAGTGGAAGGGCAATACACAAATCACAGCACCTTCTCCTGAGCTCAACAGCCAATCACAGCCTCCCACTGATTCCTTCACATATCGTACACCATCACCAGAAAGCTTGACTTGCACAACTGTTGGTGAAGCAAAAGCCCCTGACACATCGTATGTACCTGCTTACTCTCTGAATGCTGCTTCAGCACCTGTATACACACCTGATGACATCACCATACACTCACCTGCCAGATCCCCTCAGAGGCAGAAGCCACCAATTTTGCACAAGAAACCAGACCTCTCACTGACGTCACCCAAAACAACCTTTGCATCAAGAAATACAGGCAAGGCATCCAAAGGCACCTCGGAAACCTCTGACACCCTGGGGATCACTGGTATGTCAGGGACTCCGAGCACAACCGGGACCAGTAGCACCTTGGGCACCTCTGGAATCATGGGTATCACAAAGACTGAAAGCACTTTAGAAAGGACTGTGGTTACCTTGGAGAATTGTGGTACCTCAAGAACTTGTGATACCATGGAGACCAGCAGCACCTTAGGGACCATGGGCATCAATGGAAACTGTTCTCCCTCAGGGAGCAGGGGTATCTGGGAGACCCAGAGTATCGGAGAAGCTCCAAACATGGTCGATGACACTTTGGGTACCTTGGAGAACTATGGTACCTCAAGGACATGGGGAGTCTCAAGGAGGGAGATCTCAAATGGAGGTACTTCCACCCACAAATGGAGTCTTCAGCCCTGTTGTGCTGCGATCCTCAAGACAACATTTCACAAGTTTGATGAGAAAAACATTCATAAGATGATGATGAGGTCATCCCTCTCTGAAGATCAAGAAGAAGACGAGAAGGAGAGAGAGGAAGACAGCGGGATGAAGATAACGATGACGATGCCATCTACCACAAGGAAACAAGACAAAACAAGGAAGAGGAGGAAGAGGAGGGCAGTCAGGCAACTGCCAATGATGTCATCAACAAAGGAGCCCTCCCCCTCTTCATCATCATCATCATCGTCATCATCATCTTCATCCTCATCTGAAGATGAACGAGACGTGGTGAAAGAGAGAGCAATGCAAACAAGTGAGAGGGTGAGAATGACCAAAATATGTGATCAAGACACCAGTGACTCCGACAGCTCCTGCACTCTGATTGGTCAGAGCAAGTACTCCCTCAGGAGCGCACTGTCCACTTACAGCCTGCAGGGGGAGTTGTCACTTCCAGACCTCCTAATACAGGAGCCAGAGGAAGAGAGGAGCAGGAGAAGGCATGATGTGGAAGAAGCCATAGGACCTCCAGATGGTAAGTTTACCCAAGTCACAAAACAGCAGCTTCTTCAGTAAGAGATGATTTTTCTGTATGTCTTTTTGCAGGATTACTCAAAATGGTATGAATGGATTTTTATTAAATCTTATGTAGAGGTCAAGTACAGTCCAAGGAACGATACTTTAGCTTTAGGTGGTGACCCGGCTCATCATCTGGATCAAGAATGTTTTTAAAGGATTCTTTACCAGTAGTTTGTGCTCTGTTTTTCGGTCATGGAGTCTGTAGATTGGGTTAAAGTGATTATTCGTGTTGTAAATCGGTTTTTATTTTCATCTCTGTTTCTCTGTCCAGCTGACGTTTTCGTCAGTGTTTCAGCAGATCAGCTGTGTGTCTCCAGTCGACCGCGAACCACAGACGATCTATTCGCTGTCATCCACAGGTAGGAACCAACCAAAGTAAAACACTGTTACAGTCACAACAAATCGATCAGACTCTCATGTCTCTGCTTGACTCTTCCCTCTGCCTCTGTGGAGCAGTGCAGTATGGGAAGGCACGGCGTGAATGCCCTGGTAGGCAGGGTTTGGCTGCAGGTAAAGCCTGTGATTGGTCACTGATGGTGTTGTAGATGGAGTTTGAATCTTGACCCTGAGTAGGATTTTACTGCTTATGCTTTAGTTTTTCTCCCTCCTATTAAGTAACCATCCATCCTCTCCTTCCTTGTTCTCTTAATATGAAGCTTATTTATTCCTTGTCCCCTAAATGGAAGCTTCCTGCCCCCTTGTTACCTAATTTGTAGTTTTCTTGTTTGTACCTCAAATAATAAGCTTCATCCTTGCTTTGTAATTCAGCTACTTCCATCTGTCTTGGTCCCCGACAGAATTGCTTCTAGTCTTTTCCTGTAACAGGAAGCTTCCTACGTCTTTGTTTTCCAACAAAGACTTTCCTTCATTTTTGGGACATAACTTCCAAGTTTCCTTGTAAATCAGTCTAATGAGTACCAAAATCTGGCCCTGATTGATTTAATGAGAATCGGTACTTGGTCATAAGATATCCCTTTATTAGTCCCACAGTGGGGAAATTTACAAACCAACCACTAGGACTACACTAGGACAGCACTAGGACTGGATACCAACGTAATCCAGTCCTAGTGCTCAGAGGTGGTTTGATAACACCTGAAGAACTTTACGGGTTCTTCTTACAGAAGAATAATGACATTTTTCTTTTTCTGTTTGTCTTAGATCTAAGAGGAAGATGCTAGGAAGAAGGGATTCAGAAGATGACAGACACCATAGCTCGTCTTCCTCCTCCTCCTCCTCCTCCTCTTCCCCTCCGGTCACCCCCACTGACCCAGTGCAAATCCTGAAGCGACCTGCAGCTTTCAGAAATCAAAGATCAACAAGAAGTGAAAACTTCAAGGCTCTCTTGTTGAAGAAGGGCTGTCGGTCTGATTCGTCCTCTCGGATCTCGGCTGTCGAGAGGCTTCGGATAGTCGCTGCTCCTGCGACTGCTGCCAGCCTCCAGGGTGCGCTGTCCCTGCCACCGTCTCCAGACCCACCAACAGTCAAATCCATGTCAGACACATATGATATTAACGCCCACCTGACTCTGGACGTACCAGTTTCTCCCACATCTCCATTCAGTCAGAACTTCTCCATGATGTTAAGATGGAGGGGAAGTGATCTGATGCACAATCAGCTCCTCCTCACCTCCTCCTCCTCGTCTTCTCCTTTCTTCTTCCTTTCCTCCCCCTCGATGCATCCTCGCCCCCTCACTCCCCCCTGCTCTGCCAGCCGACGCTTTGCCGCTCGCTCCCGCCTCTACGCCGCCCCCATGACCGCCATCTCTGAAGTAGGAAGTGAAGAGGAGGAGGAAGAAGAGGCAGATGACGAGGTTTTTTTTTTCCCGAAGACGAAGGAGGATTGAGCCAGAGATCGGTCCAGGTTTCTTGATGGACAGACTAGTTTATAGATGCAGCTGCAGCTTCAGGTGGGAAGGATGTAGAAGTAAAGTAGCCTTTTGTTTTTAGAGGTGATGGGTAATCTTACCAGAATGTGTCGAGGTGTTTTACAGATCAGGTTTAAAACTGTTCAGACAGGCTCTGCCTCAGCAACCTGAACTGGATTGGACTGAATCATTTGACTGAATGAACCCAAGCACAACTCTGATAAAGGAGGAGTGTTTAGCAGCAACACTGAAAAGCCTGAAAGGGACAGGCGTGGAATTATTCCTAATTTCTTCCTCACAGTTGCAGAATTATGATTTTATGACAGAATATTAGGGCCACGTTGAGAAAAAACCAAATCTGAGATTTCGAGACTAAAGTCGAAATATTATGAGAAAAAATAAGTCATAATTTTACAAGAATTAAGTCATAATATCACGCAGAGCTCGACAAGATGCTCCATAATAATCATTTTCACACTGCGGCCGCTCCTCTGATATTACCCACTGAAACGTATAATCATGACTTTATGAGTATTCTCATAATAGTACGACTTATTCATCGGAATGTAACAACTTTAATCTCGTAATTTTACAACTTTATTCCAATTTTTTGTCTCAATGTGGCTCAAATACTCGTGTCATATAATCTCAAGAAAACAATGACACAGAAGTACTTAGATTTAAATTATCTTACATTTTTAATGTTTTTTATGACTTACATAGATGCTGAACATACATTCATATTTTTGTTGCTTAAAATATGTCCTATTGAAAGAGAAATGTAAAGTCAAGATCATGTTTGTCTGGTTTTTGACTGAAGAGGAAGTGGAATTACTTCAATTTCAACAAAATATTTATTTGCAACATAAGAAGTTTACTTTTATGACATCACAAGTTTTTGACCCATTTTTTATCTTATTAGCAGCTGGTATAATGTAAATTTATAAGGGATTTAGTTTGTCCTGTACTGTAAATAATCCAGTTTCATCTCTGATCACAGGCGATTTGATCTTCCCTGTAAAAACTATAACTCAGCTTGTGTTGCTGTGTGTGTTTGTGTAGATTTGTTTCAGCTCCTGTCAGACTTAATGAGTCATGGAGCCTCAGTTTCAAGCCTCAAATCCATTTTTTTTCTTAAAGTAGCCGATTATAAGACGTAACAGAAAGATAATATAATTTCTTATGGTGGAACTTTGAATTTAGGAACATAATCTTATCTCTGTGAATGTAGGACATTTGCATTTACTATATCAACCATAAAATGAACATAATTGAACTGTAAAACTGGAATTGGAGACAGAATAAAATAAATCAGTAGAGAGAAAATGGGACAATGAATAAAAAGTGTTTTTATGTGTGGAGAAAAGGGAGAAAGATGGAAACAAACTGTAAATAAAGAAAATTGCATGTTTATGAGCAGATGGAGAGATTGAAGCAATAAACGCCAAATTATGATTCATTCATTTGATTTATTGTCTGTTTTATTTTTGAAATGGTCAAAGAAGAAGAAACTGCAATAAATTCAAGTTATTCAGGAAGAAGAAGGTGAAACTTGAAGAAAGTACTTCACAGATATACTTTGACAGAATATTTAGATTTAGGGTTTTTTTCTGTCAGGAAACATCGGGTTCCACAGACCCTAAAGAGGATTACTTGGACTTAAGTAAAGTATCAATTACTCTCTGAACTCCTCAGGTCAAAGCAGGCGTTTTAATTTTAAAACCTTTTTAATGGTCACCAACTATCAATCTGTCGTTTCTCTCCTCGACCACCGAGCGGTGCTGTGAATCAATGCTGATTTACAGATTGTGTTCAGTCACTGCTTCTGTTCCCAAATATCTGTCTGTCAGGTTCTACCTCCTCTCAGGCCTTTTACACTCACTGTGGACACTGCTGTTCATGCATGGTGTGAGGAGATTCCAGAGATTAAAATGGTCGTAAAGAAGATTTGAATAGTCCTTTAGAGGATGTCAGGCAAAGAGAGATTTTAGGCAAAGGGAGATTTTAGGGGAGATTCAAGGATTCAGATGACATTGTTCTCAATGGCTCCTAGAAAGTGGCCTTAAGGGGTTGTGAAGGATGTTCCAGATGCTATTACCGATATCCACTCACTCAGTTGTTTTTCATAAATCATATTAATCCCATCTTAGATCAGTTTTGTCTTTGATGACTTCCAACAACCCCTTCTCCTCCTTCACGCTGTATTTACTGAGGTATCTAAGAGAACCAATATACTGTTTGTTCATCAAACTGCCAGCGGCTTTGAATATGTGTGTCAGATGAAGCAGCCGGACAAATAATATCTGGATTGACAAATATCTGGATTGTCATAGTGATTCAGCAGCGTGTCTGTCCTGGAGGAATAACGGAATATTGGGTGTTTTTTTGGGCTATTATTACATTTTTCTTTCCAAACTTGGAAAAACCAAAACACAAGACATTTAATTTATGAGCCATTTAATTTATTTTGTTTCATGCAGGACTGGATTTATGACATATGAGGCTGCAAGGCAAAGTCACCAGGCAGCTGATGGTGTCAGGCTCCACAGATGAGTTTGTTGATGTGGCTGAAACTAATCTTTATCCATTGCTAATGGACCAAATTATGGTTTTAGGTCTGACCTTCTCCCACACACAGAAACCTGTATAAAGTAAAACTGGTTGTCTATTTAATGTTGCGCAGAAGTAAATGCTGCCAAACAAGAACACCTCTGATTTACTGGCAGCTGATTCAGTAAATTAGTTACACTTATTAAACTGGTTCTTCTTTTAATAGATAGATATGAATAAAGAAATAATGCAATAACCAATATGAAGTAAAAATGGATTTAGTAAAACTAAATGGTTTAATAAAATTACTATATTACTGTATTACTGTACTATTAAATAAGATACTTTACAAAATAAAAGCACAAATAAATAAAGACAAGGTATAACAAAATAGAAATAAAAATAAATCAATAAAATAAAAATATAATAATGTTTATGGTTTTTCAAAATGAATAATAAATATTTCTGATGCCACATTGAATTTAAACGCTTATAAACTGGTGAATAAGGCCCACAGTGAGGAAACGGAACAGAAAACAGTGAGAGTTAAATCACAGATTTAAAGAGCTGTAATGTTTGAAATGAGTTTTTTTCAGACGTCTCTAAGACTTGAACACATAGTTTACCACGACCCCGTCTGAGCTTTGACCCCTGTCTGTGTGTATGTGTTTAATCTGTGTCATTAGGAAGTCTCAGAGGTTCTAACTGTCTGATTGTAGAGCCAAAAACATCAGGAGTTTAGCTTTTGTTTTTCTTTCTTCCTTATGTTTTTTTATTCCTTCCTCTCCTCTCCCTCAGTGTCGGTTTGTTGAAGTGACAGTCTGTGATGGTGGACATTATAACAACACAATATTTAATACTAAAAGTCAGGTTAAAACAGGATCTGCAGAGACCAAATGTCTCACACCTGGTGGTGTTTTTGTCTCTTCATTTCATCTCATGAGTGGTTCAGGATTCACGTTAATGCTGTGCTTTTATTAGATATGATTAATTAGTATTATTATGTTTCTGTCCACACTTTGGTTCCTGTCAGCCTTGGCGTGTGTGACTACCGTGCGAAGGCAAACACTAAACAAAGTCCATCTGGTTAATCAGAAAGAGAAAGATCACATGCCTCACATCTGCACACACCTGGTGTTGCTTTTGGCTTTTCAGTTAATCACATGTGTGGTGAAGAATTTAAGTGTGTGTTTGTGGGTGGAATGATAACACAAGGCAGAACAGTGAGCGCGTGCTTGGGTTTTCTGACATCTTTCATCTCACTTAAAGTGGACTGCTAACATATTTTTACCTGGGTTATCTTTCTTTATTTATATCATTATTTCTTTCTTGTGTATTTAGTGCCTTAATGTACTTCAAACAAAGTGCTAACAGGTTTTTGTGTCAGTGCTTGAAACCTCCAAAGTGTGTTTACTGCAGTAGGACACTTAGAGAGAAATCTAAGGTACTGGTTCCTCTGGTGTTGCATAAGAAACATGATCAGTTTATGAATATTCTGTATTATTAAAGCCTCAGAGATGCTCACAGGTGTTTCCACTTATAAAGACCTGCTAGAAGTTGTGTGCAGTCATCAGTCAAGGTGATAAAGTTTTAACTTGTCCTGTAATAATCTATCAGGAGGGACCATGAAGTCATCTAGTTTTACAAATTAATAACTTTTGTGCACTAACTATTGCATCTTCTTAAATTAATATTTTAGCAGATATTTCCTGAGACAATGCTCCACACCTCCTCTGATAAATCCGATTTTCATCACATCACCACACTGAAGTGACTTGATCCAGATTTTTTTTCCTTAATGTGACATAAATCAGATTTTTTTTTAGGTTTCAGTCACGTCCATATGTGGCTCTAAACAGGATACATATCTGATTTGTGTCCATGCAACATGAATGAGAACGGTTAGATTGGAATTCATGTGGCATAAAAGGAAACGACCAGAGAGGAGAGATGACAGCAACAATACAGATCTGCTTATGAACAGCTGATCAAGTCTTTGCATCAAAATGTCTTGCATTCATTCGCTACTAGAGCTTCCATTTCAATTTGAGTGAAAACGTGTGTCTGTAGTCCTCAGGAGGTTAAGGAGGTTTTAGAGGTTGTGAAAAGGGATTGTTGGACCTTCAGGTTCCAGTTGGCCTCGGTGTGGGTTCCAGTGATCCCTGAGGAGGTTCTGAGAACGTTTAGGGCTCCTTGAGGAGGGTCCACAGGTCCCTTTGGACGCATCGGGCCTGATGAGGTTAGAAAAGGTTGAGTGTTCTTAAGGACATTTAATGCGAGGCTGCAGAGCTTCTTGGAGGGGCTCCAGAATAAGGCATGTATGAAATGCCCCTGTGCTGCGGTGCAGGCCTGGATATGTACAAAGTGGAGTTAATGTCCGTGAGAAAAGTTTGTCAGCCTCCACTTTGAGATGCACGGCGGCATTCCTTTCCTTAAACCCTGTATAAATACAGGTTAAAATAAACATGACTGTTCACCCATATGCATGCATGCACGCACATGCTCACACGTACATATATGTTGTGTAGAAAAAAAAACACATACATACGATCTGGCAGCATCCCCACAGACATTCCTGCTAGATCCTGGTTCCTAAATCACAGTTACACACCACTGTGGAAATGTGTTTACACTTGCAGTCCAACACACACTTACACAGCCGGAGCAGCTGAGTGATTTGATATCAGATAGAGCAGATGAACAAATAAGGGTGGGCCTATGGGAACAGGCTGCCATTCACATGGACAGGAAGAGGTGTGTATTTCACTTCTGACATTCTGACAGTTGGGCTGATCCACAGCTGTCATCGCCCATGTGTTGTTGTGTACTATACTTAAACAGGTTGTTGCTTCTGTGAGCCGGAAAAAAACTATTACATCCAGCGAGGAGGCTTAGGGGATGAGTCAAAAAGTTGGGAATGGATTTTAATTCGATTTTGTGTCGTTGGATCTTGATTTAAGTTTGATGTTGATCTGGGAGCAGATGTGGATTCTGGATCACTTTTCCTTCAGCATCGCGAGATGAGGCCTGGAGCTCTATTGCGACAACTAGTGGCAGTGAATATCAGACGTGTCCATCATTTGAATTTATGAATGGCCACATCGTGACCTGCCCTCTTCTGATTGTGGGTCACATCCTTAACATGTTGTCAGAACGTCATGATCCCCGTCCATGTTGATTCAGAGGTGTCACTATCTCTGCTGCCGGCTAAGAGACGGTGCCATTACGCCTTTTGGACTTTTAGACAGAACGATGAGGCACAATAAAGGGGCAACAAGCACAGACAGCATCAACCTTCAGGAAAGATATGACAAAATACTCGTAAAACATCTGCTCTGACTAGTTTTGTGTGTAATCCTAAAACACACAATGATAAATGGAGAAAATATGGATGAAGGAAGAAGTAATCAATACGTTGTGTAATCTGAACATTTGTGTGGAGCTTTATGAGGCAATGCTGACATGAATATATACATAAAATAGATCGATCCCAGCTGCACAGGATTTCATGTTGGACAGGCATTACATTTGAGTTGGAAACTAAAAGTATGTTGATGTCAAAACCAAATGTTGGCCTGACTTCAACCTCCATGTCGAATTCTGGTTGGCCCTCAACATCTGATATCTGTCAAAAAACAATATACATCCAGAGAAACTGAGGAGGGGGCTGGAGTCTGTCCATGCTGACTTTGAACGGGTCGCCAGTTCATCACAGTGCCAACAATCCGAGACAAACAAGCATTCGTGGGCAGTTTAGAGTCACCTACATGCAGACACATGCAGGAGAACATGCAGAAAAACAGGGCAGTGGGATTAGTAGGATTTCACACAATTACATCACAACACAAGATGAAAAACTGAGGAAAAACTATTTAAAAATATTTTTAAGATTATGCAACATTGGGGAGGAAATGCAGGAAGAAAAGTGCTACAAATGAGGAATAATAAAACAAAACAGCACTTTATAAAACGTTATTGTTATTATCATTAGTAGTAGTAGTATTGGTCTAAAGGATGGGAACTCTTACAGTGAAGGTGTGAGCATGTTTTTTTTGTCTCTCGGTCCTGATGGACCGGCTACCTGTCCAGGTGTCCCCCGCTTCTCGCCCCCTCTCAGCGTGGATTGGCTCCAGCGTCAGACGTCTGTCTGTCTTACGTTACGTTGACGTCCTGTTGCCAGCTGGGATTAAATGAGGACTGAAGAACACGGAGCATTTTTTTCATCTTTCCGCTGAGGGTGAGTGATGCGCTGCTGAAAGCTGCAACTCCGATCTATCAAACTTTTTGTCCAAGTGCGTGTGCACGTTGGCTCTCCGCTACATACGTGCACGCGCGGACCCTCCTCCTCATCCTCGTCCTCCTCCTCCTCCTCCTACCCCTCCAGCTGAATTTCCGTACTCTGGAGGAGCTGCAAGAGAAGAGACGGACACAGAGGAGGAGACGGAGCGCGCGATGCGGACACACCTGATCAAACTGATCATTAGCTCTATTTAAAGGAATGCAGTTTTAATTGGACACGTGAGAATCCCGGTACAGGACCTGAAGTCTTCTACTCGGTCCGCAGACGACTAACGTGAACCCGACCTGCTCTCTGACAGCCGCTGCCCGAGGGTGATGGTGATTAAGGTGCCTCCTCAGCTCCACGCGCTCCACCAGTGATTTCACCGCTCTAAGATGCCACCTGGCCTCGGCGCGCAGCACGTGGCTCGGATCAAGAGTAACCCGGGATAACAAAACACGAAAAGACCCAAAAACTAAAAAGTAGAAAGCCGCTACTCGAGGAATAAACCGAGACGCGAGTTACCAGGAGGAGAAACCGATCAGAGAGCGGTGCATCCGCAGAGGCGCGTAAAAAGGCGCAGAGAGAAGACTGAGGTAATTATCATTTATTATGATTGGAACATGTCTTTATTGTTGTGTAACTTCTTCCTATTGAACATCACTTTTTAAATGCATATTCAATAGTTCCAGTTTGACCCAGTGAAGCAATTTGAAATGAACTTTTGACGCCTAAGTGAATCTTTTTCGCTTTATCTGATGTCATCGATAAAACAGTCGTGCATCAAAAACTCCTGCAGGAGCACAAAGAAGAATCTGTACATTTAGTTATCTGTTTGCCCTTAGAGCCACATTTCAACCCAAATATAAATAGTATTTTACGGTGTTGTGGAACAAGAAACAAATAACAGATATAAATAATACTTTATTACTAAAACGAAATGAGTGAGGGAAATTCCACCTTCAAAACAAATCAAACTAATTAGGAATTTGGAAAGTCTTGATTTTGGGTTAAAGTTCAGTGACTGGAGTTTTCAGCTGCTCTTCATCAGCAGATGATTTTCTTCATCATGAAGACCAGATCATCTGGTTTCATCAGTTAGTCCATGATGTTCCTGCAGGTCTGCAGTGATGCTCCTCCCGCGGCTTCCAGTCCTGTCGGCGCTCCTCGTCCTGCTGCTGGCCGTGAGACGCTGCACCGCTGCGGCCTTGCTCAAGGGCTCCGGCAGAGGAGCGGACGGACGGATGGAAGGACGCAGTATGCTGGAGCTGATCGGCCGGTATCAGAGGTCGAGGACGGACCCGGGACTCACTGGAGTTAAAACCCCGGGAGACAGCAGGTCACAAGGAGCGGGTCAGTAACGCAACATCAGACACACATGAACACCTGCATCTGTGGCCTGTGGGTTGAACTGAGGAAGGCATTCATGGTGTAAAAGTTATGAATGAAAAATGAACAAAATCATAATTTTTTATAATTCTGTTGGGTTATCAGAAACTTTATTGACAGTATTTTTGGAGACACCAGAAATTTGACGCCTTTTTAGATCAAAGCAACAATGTTAAGTTATTACAGACTATAAGCTGTGTGTTCTGAGCCTGCTGACATTTAAATTGATTTCTACTTGTTTACTGGACCATTTTTAATTTAAACTCCATCATGGATGCTATATTTTAACGTTTACCTGTTGGTTTTTTGTTATAAAAGCTATAAACCAAATGTCACACATTTTTGTGGAGGGGTGATTTTTTGTCTCTTGTGGTCTATTTGGTGACTGATGGTTGTGCAGAGACCAGAATGGATGCCTGCAGTGAACTGGATCAGCAGGTCCTCCAAACTTATTCACCTGTCAACTGTCAGTCCAGCTCTTTTTGAACATCATATGCACATTGTTTTGTATGGCTAACAGTAAATTTGTGATGTCAAACTTGAGCTTGTGATGTCAGAAATAATCCTATTATAATTTGGTAAAAATGACTCAGGGTCAAACTTATTGTAGTGGTGGAGAAATAGCTCAGAAATGACGCAGCGCTCCGTCGTCTGCAGCCTGGTTTTGAAACCTCACTTGAGAAGTTTTTGCTGTTTGGATCAGTAGAATGAGTCCACTTTAACTCATCAGTGCATTTACAGTCAGGTCCATTAGTGCAGTCAGCTGAAGCCAAACCATCAGCGCTCTGCAGTGTGATCACACCTCAGCTGCTGCTTCTACCTGCTTTGGAGTAAGACGTCTCTGTTTACATGCATGTATGTCAGCTGTGTCATTTAATCTGAGAACCTCGTACTGCCACAGCAGGCAGTACGAGGTTCTCAGATTAAATTATGCGTCATATCCTGTCGTCATCTGTCTGTATTGAATTGTTGTGGCTGAAGATTTGGATTCGGACTAAAGGATTAAAAAAAATATGTGCAATTCTCACAGATAATAATCTGAAAATGTCAGACGAGGGGAATTAAAAACCAGGGAAATCAGAGACACGTCCAAGAAGCATCTTCTGGCTACAGGACTGAGAATAATGTAGGAAATGTAGTCCATTGAGGAAAACTCAGAAAATGACATCCTTCTGGTTTCAAGCGTCAAATCCAGGTGAGAGTGAGGTCAAAGAGTACAGACAGCCAACAAACCACCAGAGACTCATATTCAGAGACTCATATTCAGCTTCTGGTTCTGAACAAAGGTCAGTGTTAACTTGGACGAACCTCAACCACAGTTGTGTCGTTGTGGAAGGATGTAATTAGTTTTGTAAATTGAGAATTTGTTGTAAAATTTATTGGTACAATTCCCAGATTAGATTCCTGACATGCAGTCAACCTGGGCCGATTAGGACCCCTGGAGGCCCTGGCAGATGTATGCTGAGGAATAAGTAGGTTAAAGCTGCTAATAATTCCTCTTCCAGTTCTCTGTTCCAGAAGAACCTCAGACAACAGTGATTGTTTGGAGTTTTTCCTTCCTTTGAATTGAGGATCTCATAATGTAGAATATTCTGCAAAGCTCTCATGAGGCAACTTGAATGAATACAATTCATTTGACTCGACATAACTTGGTGTTCAACCTCTTCATTATATGTAAGAAGCAGTAAATGTAGCACAATTTTAATGGTGACAGACTGAATAAAAAAGACTAAGACTTGGTCAAAAACAGGTAAACAGGTGTGAGATCACTGATGCCTGATGGTCGATCACTTGGTCTTCATCTTTCTGCTCAGTGTGTTTTCAAGCCTCGACTTGAAAACTTAAATGAGGTCTTTGTCTGTAGAGAGTTATTTTAAAAAGTCATGAACCCTTTTTTTTATATCCTGCTGCTGCCGTTAACACCAGTGTTGCCAAGTCTGCTATTTATAAGTGACTTTGGGCTTGTTTCCCTGTAAAGTCACTTATAAATATTATGAGTCATGGGTTGAGTGGTTTTTTTTTGGTTTCTGAACTAGAACTACACGACTCTCCTCCTGAGAATTTCACTCACCCTAAACCAGTGTAGTACTGGTGCCCCCCCCCCCTTAAGGGTGGATCATTGTAGCTGCTATGAGACTGCAGGCAGACATACCGATATGATGGGAGAAAAAAATATAATTAAACGTATAATTAATAACTTATAATTTATAAATATGAACATTTGGTTTGTATAAATACTAAAATAAATAATACTTAATAATACTACTTTAAAAAGAAAAGGATATAAATCTTAAAGCCTGTTAAATATTTGTCTCACCATCATATCCTGGAGGAGAGAGTAAGAGACTGTGTGAAATTATATAATTCATTACATATGCTTATTTATATAAAGTTATAATATTATGGAATTATAATAACTTTGATATAATTGCTTGGACACTTCATTATTGGCAACAGGTTGCCTGTTTTGGATTTTTAAAGCAGAGTCACCTGTTTGCTTGTTTCTCCAGCGAGATCTGGCAACACTGATCGATATGAATATGAGAGCTTTGTTTGTTTGACCAGAGGCTGTTTTTGTTTCAGAAGGTCACCCCAGAGATCCACGACTCAAGGAGAGATTCATCAAACACCTGACAGGTACGAACACCATCACACTGCTGTGAACAGTCATGCACAGGATCTCAAGCTGCTGCAGGGAGAAGGAGAGCATCCGGTTTGGAAGCTTAAAAATGGCACCTCTCCTCAAGGCAGATGATGTGGTTCTGTTAGCTTCATCTGTTTTTTTTCACACTGTTGCTGCTGGGAGAGCCAGCACCTCCAAACAACTTGGATTGCTCCCTCCAGGCTGGGGGTGACTTGCTGCCACAAGTGAAGGAGTTTGAGTATCTTGAGGGCTTGTTCACAAGTTACAGGAGAATTGAAAGTGATGGTTTGGTATGACATCAGTGGTAATCTCAATTTATCTGTCGATCTAAGTTCCAAACCTCACCTACAGGACAGTCATGAGCTCTGGATAGTAACCGACAGAATAAGATTACAAATACAATGGTTTTCCTCTGTAAGGAGGTCGGAGTAGAGCCGCTGCTCCTTTGCAACTGAAGGAGGCAGTTGAGGTGGTTCGATGTCTGCTGGGCGCCTCCCTTTGGAGGTTTTCCAGGCTCGTCCGAATGGGAGGAGACACCAGGGTAGACCCAGAACTCGCTGGAGGGAGTACATGTCTCATCTGGCCTGGAAACACCTCGGGATCCCCAAGTTTTTTTTAACCTCTGGTGACCCTGTGGAGCAAATGTGTTCAGTGTGGTGCACGAAGACAGGAATGAGCAAGCTATGCTTTCATGGAAGCTATGAAAGATTGTTGTTAAACCACTTTTTCAAAGGTCCAGAGTGCGTTGCACGCTGCTGCTCTCCTCCTGGCCACCAGATGCTCTTCCTGTCCCACCTTTCCATCTGTCACCTACCTGCCCCGCCCATCCACTCACCTGTTCCCACAACTCATTATTAGCCCTGCAGCTTCCTGACCTTCCCCACCCATCCACTCACCTGTCCACACTTTCACATCCATCTTCCAGAGTTTTAAGCTTCTAATTCTCATCCTTGTCAATTCCTTCAAGTAGTCTTGAGGATTTCTAGCATTGTGCTCCAGTGTCTGCAACCTCGATGTGTTTGTGGGCCTGTACCTACCTGTCGACCTGTAAGATAGTTCCTCAATAAATCCTGCTGCCTCTTTGTTATTCAGCATCTCATCTGATGCCAATTCCCATCTATTCCATTACAAAATGAACCTGCTCAATGCAACCGTTTCATTTACGGTGTTCGGTTTATGGAATGTTTAAATACAGTCTTCCTTCAGACTGTTCATGATGCTGCGATGCTTAATGTATATGTTTAAGAGAGAAAAGAAAAAGAAAAGAAAAAGATGGTCGTGATTAAAAATCAACACGTCTGTGAGGATTGAATCAAACCTCCAATGAGTTGCTGCTTCACAGATGTGAACACTTTCCATCCAATCAGAGTCCAGGATTCTAAAGTGTGTTTAATTTTTGTCCTCAGGTCCAATTTACATCAAGCCAAAGTGTAAAAAACACTTCAACAGACTGTATTACAACACCAGAGACTGTACGATACCTGCCTGTGAGTAGACACACACAAACTGCTAGTAATCATGTCAGAGCAACAGCTCTTAGATCATGCATGTCAAGCTATGTTTACCTTGGAGCGAGAGAAACACAGTTTGTGAACAAAAATGTGTTTATCCCTGTGTGTATGTACTGTACATACAGCACAATGTGTGTGACAGCAAGTCTTAGCCTGTCTCAAAGAAACGTCTGCAGCAACACGAACTTTAACAATGAGAGGAATCGAACCGGTGACCCATGAAATACCTTTGACCTGGTGTGTGTGTGTGTGTGTGTGTCTGTGTGTGTGTGTGTGTGTGTCTGTGTGTGTGTGTGTGTGTGTGTGTGTCTGTGTGTGTGTGTGTGGTCGTGCAGGAGCAGGTTTTCCTCTTGAAGGTTAAAAGTACAGAAGCTGGGCGGGTTCAAACAGTTCAAACGCCTCTCACATGTTAGATTATGCTGTAGCAGGAAAGTAACCGAGTACATTTACTTCATTTCTTTGCTTAGTGGTTAAGTAAATATTCAGGATCTTTACTTGAATAAAAGCCACACTGTTATCAAACCCTTTAAAACACAAATGGTAGATAAAAATGATGCTGTGCTCTACTGGCTGACCTACATGGAAGCTGTTTGGCTTCTGAGTTTGGTTTTGGATGAAGCTTTGGATGAGGCTTGATTGAAGTAAAGGGGAACATGTTGCAGGGAGGCACTCTGCTGAGTGTCATTCTAGTATTTGCTGCATTGCACTGCAGTAAATACAGGAACAGTATGTGCTTTCCCAGCTACAACACATTAAATGGGCCAGTTACTGAATATGACTTGAAAACAAAGATTTTAATGCAGACACTGACATAAAAATAAAGGCAGTGTGTCCTCTAAGCTCGCTGATTCCTCTTGCCTCCAGTCATTGTGGTAAACCAGGCTAAACACACCCAGCGCCTTGTGACCCTCCTAGGATGTGCCTGCTTTTAGAAAATTGAACATGCTTTATATTAACCGCAGATAAACATGCTGTGTTGTTTTCCTCTTCTGCAGATTATAAAAGATGTGCTCGTCTTCTGACTCGATTAGCCAAGAGCCCTAACTGCTCTTAGAGATAAACACACTGAGAGACGGTAAGATTTGAACTCAGACCTTTATGTATACAGACTGAAATGCATCTTAAACATAGTACCACCATGTCCAGGCTCTCTAAGGAGGAGAACACTGCTGTGATTTATCCCTACGGCTACATAGGTGTTACTCCTGCACCAGCAGGGAGGAAGGTTCAAGCACAGAGGTCAGAGTTCAGATCAAGTAGAGCAAAAAAAAGATGATTAATGAAGGGAATTCAGTGCAAATCAGGTAATGAGATAAAAACATATGAGGACAATATGTAAAACATACAATCTATTAAACCTGCAGAAAACAGTCTGTAGAACCTGAGAATAGACTTAACAACATGTACAGGGAGAGTCAGACAACATAGAACAGAGAAAGAAATTCTGTAAAACCCATAGAAGAACCATGTGGAGCCTTAATTTCAATAAGAACCCACAGAACCTGCGTTTCACTTTTACTGCTTGAATTTTTCCAGCTCTGTTTTTATTCCGGTTCTCTTAAGTCCCTCATCCTCATCACTAGATGAGTCTCTCCAGACTGCAGCTAGAACGGGTTCCTATGCAGGTTCTCCTCTTCTCTTCTTCTGCTGTTCTGCCGTAGCTCTCGATCTAAACGAGGGAAAAAGAACATGTTTCAGTGAAAGTGTTTTTGAGCTTTACTCTAATTATTATTTTCTGTCGGACAGGAAGTGTTACCTTGACAACCAGGAGGGTGGGGCAATTGAAGAAGTCCTCCAGCCACTAGAAACACTTGTGAGACACTGCTGCCGTCTACTGAAGCCAGATGACTTGGATCCACTACCAGGAGTCAGAATGCACTGTTTTTATTCTGTTCTGTTTCTGTCTACAAACAGCTCTGGCTGTAACTGTGTATGATGGGACTAATTTAACATAGTATGTTGTTTGCTGATATATTTAAAGGGTCTAATCTGTTCTCAACCAGTCGTTCTCAAAGACATTTTAAATGGGTTTGATATTTGTGAAATGTGAGTAAAATGACCAAAGATATCGTCTTTGTCTCGACTAGATTGACTGAAAATAAACCTGATGTCTTAGAAAAGACTAAAATGTCAACTCTTCTCATTAATTTAGACTAAAATAAGACTAAAATGTCCAGACAGGTAATGTTGACTAGATATTTGAAACAGGACTAAGACTAAATTAAGGGTTAAGACTAGATAAGGGTCCAACATTTTCTGATTTGATCTCATCTACTTTGTCTAATTCCACAATGCAGCCTTGTTTTCTTCTGCGTTGTGTTCACTGACATCAGCCCGGTCGCTGCACACCTTTGTACATTACGCCTTCAAGATGTAGCTTGTCATGTTGTGTCTCAGCCAAATGACTGTACTCGTCATTTTAGCCCCTTTTCACACACACATTGTTAACCAGGGTTAACCTAAGCCCAGGTCTGTGACTCACACTGCACAGCTACTAGCCCTGGTTTAACACACGTTTATACTCTAGAAGTGTGACTCGTTGTGTTTACTGTAGTCCCGTCTCATAACCTCATCACTGACTCTGATACGATGACAAAACATCCTCTTGTGCACTAGATTCTCTTAACATTAATCTGGACATACATCCAGTCTACACAGCCAGACTCACCTCCACTGTGCACTACTGTATTCTACTGTATTCTACTGTATTCTACTGGACTCTCCTGAACGCCACATCAACAAAACGTATCTTCATATGTTCATGTTCTGAAGTCAACATTCCTCTGATCATATGAGGTGTTTCTACTTGTTTCTGATGGAACCGTGGGATTTTGATTGTTTTTTTGGATGAACGATGAACTAAAATGAGACGGATCGCTGCTTAAAACCAAGAAAAAACGTCAGACTTGATCTGGGAACAAACGCAGGTCTCGACAGTAACTTTCATCTTGGACCGAATGTCTTTATCTTGTTCTCGCAGGAAAACAGTGTTTCAGTTGTTGTGTTATATGAGACAATAGAAAGATGTCAAAGCGTTTTTTTACAGTTCATTTGAAGCCTTTGGGGGAAATAAATTGACAAATCCTGTGATTAGACATCAGTTAATAACTAGACTTTGTTGTCTTTTGTTCTTTTCTTCCTGTGCAACATACAATGTGTTTTGTTACTTATGCATAATAGCAGTGA
This sequence comes from Chaunax sp. Z400, assembly GCA_037577475.1. Classification (NCBI taxonomy): domain Eukaryota; kingdom Metazoa; phylum Chordata; class Actinopteri; order Lophiiformes; family Chaunacidae; genus Chaunax; species Chaunax sp. Z400. The sequence goes on from CM075205.1 coordinate 11,126,058, forward strand.
TGATAATATTCAAGTATATTTATATTGTTAAAGGTGCCACCTTGTGTGCAATATGTACATACAGAAAGAGAAATAAACTCACATTTGATATATATTTTTTGCAAATCAAGACTTTTTATTTTGCTATTTCTTAACTGTGTAGCTGTAAAGTTTATGTTCTCCAAATAACCTGGACGCCTTGAATTCTATGATGTCATGAGAATCTGGAGATTTAGAGACAATTAATAGGTTATTGAAAAAAATCTGTTTTGAACTATAACAAACTTAAAGTTATACGTAAAGTAAAGTTATATTAAAGTTGGTATGTAGTAAAACAATTTGCATAAATGTACAAAGACGAAAGTACAACTACCTTTAATTTTAGATAAGTACAGTACTTGAGTAAATGCACTAAATTACATCCCCCACTGGAATGTCACTCTACCTCCAAACCCATATTGTCATCTTTGTCACAGAGCATCCCATGTAATTCATGCTCAGTGCCTTGGCATCTTCAGCCGTTTTAATATATGTGTTATGTAATTTGTGAGAGATCAAAAATACACACATCTCTTCTTACCTGTGGTCCTACTTATTCAATGAGATTGTTGCTTAGTTCTGGAGATGGATGTTACTCCAAATCACAAAAAATATCATGACTCAATTACCTGGGATTAAACCACACACAGTGTTGTGTGTTGCTGTAACCATTGTAATCATACCACAACATAATTACCCCAAATTCCTTTAATTAGGTGATTTATCTGTGTGCTTTGGCTCAATGTGCACTAAATATTGCTTACAGTCATTTTGTAACAAATGAGAAGAATGTTTCATGCGTGTGTGTTTAGATAAACTGATGCCAAAAACTGCAGAGCTGGTTGGACTGAACAAACAGACACGCCTACATCGCCTGTTGACGTGAACCAAAGGAGCTTTTACAGTTAGAAGCACTTCTAGGTGGGATATCTTCACCAGAAATACATATTATGAACCAAAGTTCAGCTCTGTATGCAGAGGAAGCTCCACTTTAAATTAAGATATCAAGACTGAACACATTCAGCCTAAATCATTGACTATGTGCATGAGAATACTCTGAATACTGAGCAGCAACGTCCAAAGGAGGCACCCAGGAGCCATCCTAATCACATGAGAACTGTCTCCTTTCAAAGTGAAGGAGCAGCGGCTCTACTCATAGCTCCTCACCCTGTCTCCAAGGCTGAGCCCAGAACCTCCACAGACGGAGCTCATTTTGGCCGCTTGTCCGCCATCTCGTTCTTTTGGTCGCTACCCAGAGCTCATGACCATAGGAGAGGGTTGGAATGCAGATAGGCTGGTAAATGGAGAGATTTGCCTTCCTCTACACCACGATGGTCTGATATAAGGCCTGCATTACTGATGATGACGCAAGAAGAAGGCCAGTTATCTGAAAGGACAGAAGAAACAATAGAAGCAGTGTAGTTAGTGGTGAAATGACTAACAGCTGTGTCAGATAATGATTAATGTTTGATAAATTACAGGTCTACACTGCTACTGTCCACATCCGACAATGTAGGAGTTAGTTCAACTCAAACAGCTTGAGCCCAAATAGCAGAACAGAGAAGTACAGAGGCTGTATTGCTTTGATTCTTTGGTTTAGAATAAAAATCATTATTTTCCTGTTATTACCCTTCTAAGAATCCACAACCAAATAAAGGCGCTTGTTAGAATTTGAATGTCAGATTTTACTGGGATGTGGTAGATCGATACTGGGCCACATGCCCCAGTAAGATGGGTCTAGTGACATCTGTGTATGGGGACCGGTGGATTTGTAGGATACTTTACGGAGGGCAAGGAAGAAATGTAAGCCACGAGATGACTTGAAGGAGAATTCATAGTTCAAAGTGAAGGATTCTGAGGAGGGCTTGTGGAGGACAGAGGGACTGGGAGGCCTGGTTCATGGAGACTGGGTGGCTGGACACACACACTCTTAACACACACATGCAGTGGAAAGACATTAAGAAGACAAATAGCTGCAGCGAGACTGATGTTTATCCAGCAGGCTATTTAAAGAGAGAGAAAGGGAGGGAGTAATGTGAGAAAAAGATAAAGATGGAGGGAGAGATGAAAAGAGAGATAAAGACTGAGAAGAGTGAAATAAAAAGGATAAGAAAGACTCTTCTTATATATTCCATTACAACTAACTGAGAGTTATAGTTTCACAATTTAAAAAAAAGGTTGTCAAAGTTCTGAAAACAGATTTGTGCATCAGACTGAAGTTTTTTTCTTCTTTCCTCTCCTGTTCATCGTCTCACGATCCCACAGACTAATCTGGTGACCCTTTGGAGGGGCTCGAACCCTAGGTTTGGGGCCGCCATCCATTATTTCTAACTGCTTGTTTTTGCAGGGTCGAGGTGGCCTGGAGTGAGTCCCAGCTGACTTTAGTCGTGAGGTGAGGTACATCCTGGACTTAGGAGGAAACCGCGTACCTGCAGGAAACCCACGTAGACAGCTTTGAACCCAGAACTGCACCAGCATGTCTCCCTTTGACTAAACTGTATATGAAGTTCTTTAAAATAGCTTCCAGTTTAGTATTTTTGGAGCTGTGCAGGTCTGACCACACAATATTTTAAACCTTCAGAAGGTGTTGAATAGAGGCTGTGGGAGGATCAGATGAGATAAGAGCAGATTTGGAGGTTAAGGCTAATCTGTTATGATCTGAGGGTCATAAATAGCAGAATGAAAGCAAACAGCTTCATTTTGCCTGGAGAACATCATACAAATTATCTTTCTTTTTTAATTAGCTGAAATTCTACAAAATTCTATGCAACGGAAAGATATGATAAGGTTGATTTAAGTTTTTCTGGAGGCAATAAGCTCTAGTTGTTCTGCCGACATCCGGGTGTCAGCTGTGCTGTGGCTTTGGGCATTTTTATTAATGTGTGACCATTTCCTGTTTTAAAAGCCCCTGATCTCACCAGGTCAACAGAATCATGAAATGCCTGAAGGTCGTCAAAAAGGGGGTTATAGCTGGAGAAAAATATGAAGATCTGGTTTTGGGAATGTTTATAAAACGGGAAAAGAGTCGATCTACAATCAAGCAATTTAAACTTGCACCATTGTGTTTATGTCCTAATTTTGATTGGGTTGTTTATGTGTCGTATGAAAATAACAAACTTTATTTCTTATTAACTTTTAATGATAATTTAATCTGCAACAAAAACAAACAACAGACCAAAAACATGCATTTCTAGGATGATACAACATTTGAAACCATCATTAATGTCCACCATTGCCATTGATTCCAGCAGTAATCCTCCTCTTCATGGACTGGTACAACCTTTAGATGATGTTATCCTGTAAGATAGGCAGCCAAATCTGTGGCTGTGGAGGATGTTCATGCTGTCACAACCAACCCCACAGGTTTTCACTGGGGTTCAGGTCTGGGCTCATCACTGGCCAGTCAAGAACTGTGATGTCATTCTCATCCAGAACTGGGATGGCATCCCTACTGTGGGTGAAATGGTCTCTGCTGCTGTAGCAGTGGCTGTTGGAACCTGTTCCTGAGGTCCTGCATGACACCGGTGCACACTCACTTTTGTGGAATGGTGACACCGCCACACCTCCAGCATGCCGATGGCCCGGTCACGTTGCCCCAGATTACCTCTGTGGTATTATTGCAGATGTTGTTTTCTCCTTAATCTGCGTGTTTTTTGTGGTGGGTTAGTTTAACAAGGAAGTTTAGTGAGTTAATGTAAAATCATTATGGCCAGTTCTGTAAATATTGTGTTCTCAAACTCAAGACTACTCACAGAAATCAGTCACACGTGACCAAACCTTGTATATTATGTATATTACACCCACATATGGATGTCCAGCCATTTTCAAAATAGAGAAAATATTTTTATCAAATTGCAACAAAATATTAGTGACGTGTTTTCAAAACATTGAGTGCAGTTTTTTGCTAAAGAATTGTTTGAGTGTATTTCACTTTTCTGCCTGAGAGACTGAACTCAGGGGAAGAAGGCGCAGGAGACGCCCAGCTGTACGCTCTGCCAATTAAGTGAGTTTCACGTGTGTCTGTGTGACGTCGCTACGTATCACCAATCAAACTCCACCATCCAGGTGGACTCCCTTCATTTAAGCCAAGCTATTCGTTTTCACGTGACTTGTTGTGGTTTCCCGGCAGCGCGTGGGGCTGTCAGGAGAGTCATGTGAGGCGGAAGTGAAGTGACACAGAGAGGAGAGCCTGGCGCAGCTCACCTGTCCGCAGGTAAACAACCCGGAAGAAACGGACGAAAAGAAAAGAAAGAAAGAAAAGTAAGTAAATAAATTAAAGTGAGAATATCGGTCTGTTAAATAACTTCTGCTGGCTCTCTTTTCGGGGTCATCCCTCTCTCTTCTTCTCTTCTTCCAGTTCCACAGGATCTGCCCGTTCTCGTTTTAAATCGCGATTGGCTGAAAAAGCCTCGTGAAGCTTTGGGCCTTTATTTCTGTTTGTGCTGAAAAACATTTGGAGAAACTGAACAAACATCTGGTGTCTTTTAAAACAGTTTCCTGTCTTCTTCCATAGATAAACCTGTTTAATGACTGAATCTGGATTATCTTAGTTACATATCTGTAGCTGTGCCAACTCTCTACCCTTTTGTTACTGAACTGTGACTGAGTACAAGTTGACTCCCTGCTCATATTTGTAGGAACATCATGAATAGTTCATGCAGAAATTGTGGTATTTTAATTTATCATTATTTTTATGAGTTGGGCCAAATGTAAAAAATTAAAACCTGTTCTGTAATGTTGAAGAAAGTGAGAATGTGATCCAGAATCTGTACCTGGACCGGCCTAAAAACAAATCATAAAACACAACATCTCATCATAGTCTGTTGACAACCTTTCTGTATGTCTTACAAACAAACAAACAAACAAACATTGGTGATCACAAAACCTCCAAACCAGACGCAGGATTTCTTTTCATGTTTTCCAACAAGACAAGAATATAAAATCTTAAAATCTTAAAATCAATCAAATAATAAGCCCCCCTCTGGGTGAGTTTGGGCTCAGGCTTGTGATTGGTTAATTAGCAGGTAATTGATAGGATGCACATAATGCAGTTTACTGTCTGTAGCAGCTGCTGCAGCAGTCATTTAAATGAATTATGTTACCTTTCAACGAGCTCATCAGTAGCTTAATGACTAAACGCAGCATCACATGATCCTTCTCCTCCAGCTCCGAACCAGTAGGACCTCTTCAAACATCAGAAGGAACTCAAGCATCCCTTGAACGTTCTTAAAGACCAATAGAACCTGATCAGAAGTGGATGGACCCTCTTCTTAGTGGACAAAAACCTAAAAGATCACAAGAACCACCCTTAAGATGATTACAACCTTTTCAGAGATGCCAGGAACCTGACAGATGACTAGAACCTCCTCAGTGACCAGTAGAAACTGCTCACAGATGAATAGACTGTAAAAAAATCAAGAGAACCACGTCATAGACTGATATATCCTCCTCAACGTTCTACCTGCTTATCATCTGCATGTTAGCATTATCATAGTGAGCATGTTTAGCTGAAAACACCACTTTGTAAGCTGTAGCATGGCTGTGGACTCAACCAAAAAGGTCATAATTTCAGGTTTGAAACCAGTGATCCTGTCCTTTGGCTGTCAGAGGTTGAAACAGCGACAGCAGGAACCAGTGTGTAAACATGCCAACTGCTGCATCCAGCACATTCCTAACACATGACACGGCAACACACGGCAACCTGAAAATCTTCAGCTGAGCTGCAACAAAGCTGTATGTCTGCAGCATGAATGCATGTTCTGCAGCACAGAGGCCTCATCCATGATGACATGATCAAATCTCCTGAACCTGGACGGATATACAGGCAAAGGATGAGGATAAGCAGCAAGTCTCAGTTACAGTTTCATTTTAAATAATTCAGTCATTTCAATGATCACAGCGTCTTAAATCTAAGATTTTTTTAAATCACTTCTGAATGATCGTCATTCATTTTGAACAGTTTAATGATTACTGGGTTGACAGAACATGTAGTAGCATCCTCTTCCTGTCATTGACAAATTTTACCTGTATACCAAGAATGATGCTAAATGTTTCTTATGATCTCTGTTGCAGTGAGTAACCCGATCCCGGGAAATCTGAGGTCTGAGGCGAAGAAAGCCGCCAAGATCCTGAGAGAATTCACCGAAATCACCAACGGGAACGGACCGGACAAACTCATCCCCGGTAAAGAATCAAATATCCTGTCCTTCATTACCGTCTGATTCTGAGGACGGTTGATCGTTGTTGCACTGATCCAAAGATTATTCTCAAAGTAATCTGTTCCATTGGAGGGAAAGAGGAAGAGGAAGAGGATAAACAGCAACAACACTGTTGCTGTCAGTATTTATCTGACCACTAAATGCACTCATTATACCATCCGTTTATTTCTAACGTGACGACTGCACATGGTGGCGCTCTTTAACATCACACAAACAATTGCATTTACTGTCCCATAATGACGGATATGCGGAAATCACCCAATCAAAAGGCAGCAAATCATGACCAAAAATAAGAATGATATAATCCAAAACCATAATCCAAGCTTGTCTGTAGCTGCTTCTTCATTCCTTGAGGGTATGGATGATGTGCTGTGTAAAATTGTAATTGTTAATATAACCTGAAGCAAACAGGAACAAATTATCTTCAGCATCAACTTCTTGGCAAAAAGAAGTGGAGACATGAGCGCCATCAGAACGGCTGCCCTCAGGGTCGTCGCCTTCAACCGGATCTTCTGGAACATTCCACGGTTCCTCCTTCCATCCAGTTTCTGCATCCGACACTTTATCCAAAACTTAATGCGTTCTTTCCTGCTGTAGTTTTTGTGCAGTCCTAACCCAAACAAACTGGTCTGATGGCTTTAACTCTGTTGTGGAGGTAATAAATAACATGCATACATACTGCTGTCATTACACAGCTGCGTCTGGTGACATTTCTCTGTAGGGTTGCTTATATAACGTATTCCCTCAGCTGGGAATCCACGTACTCAGATAAAGTCACCATGAACGTTACCCCGTCCACACCAGGTTAGTTGTGCAGCATATGTTACCATGGTGATAAAGCCAGGTTAAATAAGAGCCACTTCGTCATATGGAACACTCCAAATGCCTCGCTTATCCATTAATCTCGAAGTATATGGAGTTAAAATGCAGCAGTTAGGTGTAATTGTGTAAAGATAAAATGAGGTTGTCCAACTTTATCTTTTGATGCTCTTCTCTTGGCTGGATCCTGACATTCCCCTCAGGAATTAATAACTTTTTATCTTTTGTCATCATCAGTCAACATTTTAATATGTTCCGTACTTTGATTCATGTTCAAATACTTGCAGAGCTAAAAAAAAAAAAAGAAGAAAAGCCTCATTTGTACTTTGTGTTTACTGATAGTTGGCTAATGGTAGCATTAGCATGGTAACATCATTGTGAGGATGAATGCAGTGTTTTCGTCATGCATTCACACACCTGTCCTGAGATTTCCAACAATGCATTAACAAAATGAGGAAAAACTCAAATGTGTATTTTCTCTTTTGTGCTTAATGGTTTTTGTCTGTTTGCAGCTCATGTGATCGCAAAGGCAGAGGGTCTCGCCATCATCTCTGTCATCAAGGCCGGCTTCTTGATCGCAGCCAGAGGAGGCAGCGGCGTCGTCATCGCCAGACTGGCCGACAGACGTATGACACAAACCATTGTTGGTCCTTCTGTGTGTTTCTGTGCAGACGCACTATCTTGTAGGGAGGCAGGGAGTTTTCTGTTTGCATGCAAGTAAACAATCTTTCTTAGATTTCCCTGCAGCGTTTGGAGGAGGAGTGTTCAGTCATCTGATGTGCTCTGGTTGTAATAACTCATCTGGTGATGCCAGATCAAGACGGTTTGTTTGCCAAAATCCTGCGAGCATCACACAGAGCAAGCTGACGCTACACCTCCTCTGCAGGGCATTCTAGGTTGTTTTTTCTTTATCAAACCCTTTCAGTAAATGTCAAAAGCTTGATGCATATAAAAACAAATGATTAAAGGAATTCTTAATTCTGTTAAGGCGATTTATTTTAACCGCAGACAGGATTACGTGAAAACGACTTGACGGATTTTAATTAAGCTTATTGGGAGGGCGGGCATGTGACAAGGAAGAACCAATTAAATGTTGGAATGGATCCAGATAAAGGGGCCGATCCAGGAATGTCTTTAACACCAACTTTGTTGGTGATGATGAAGAAACTGGAGGAGGTTTTCTATTTATTCCTAGTTTACTGTGTATTTTAATGAATGAAATATCACTATTATTATTATTACCACATTAAAGATCTGGTCTGTGGTTTGTTTTGGAGCCTGATGACATCTTGTTTCAAATGGCCTTTACATTTTAAAGTCAACATCTTTTTAGGGAAAAAAATAAAATAGAATAAAAGTGCAATGAGTCCAATAAATAGAAAAAAAATGGAAAGAATTACACAACAATAATATAAAAACAGTAACACAAATTATACATCATTTAAACAAGCCAATGTGCTGACATGAATTATCATGACTGTCTGTGTTCAGGCTGGTCGGCACCTTCTGCCATCGGCATCGCAGGTCTGGGTGGAGGCTTCGAGATCGGGGTGGAGGTGAGTGATCACATCCAAATTATACATTATTATTTTATAAGATACAACAACAAAAAAAAGACAAATGTGTGTGGACTGTAAGGATGTCATTAAAGTGGCTGATGGTATGTGGGATTTTTTAAATAAATCACCTCATTTATTAATTTTGTTTTCCTTTTTTTTATTTTTTAAATAGTTTTAAACTATAAACTACATAAAAATACGAAGATGGAAAGTTTTGATCTGTGCATGGAGAAGTGATAGAAGTCTAAATATGTTAAAACATCCTCCCTCCTTTACACTACAAGTATAGTGTAGTAAGATATCAGTTTATCCTTGAATGCACCACCATAGTAGAGCACATGTTGGTAACATGACTGTAAAATGAACAAATGTTTCTCTGTGTGATTCTCAGGTGTCAGACCTGGTGATCATCCTGAATCAGCGCAGGGCCATCGAGGCCTTCACAAAGGGCGGGAACCTGACGCTGGGCGGGAATTGCACCGTCGCCGTGGGACCCATGGGCAGGTGACCCCCTCCAGTCTTTATCCACATGTTTATTTTTATGAACTGTTTCCACATACTTGGAGCTACAGAATGAAATGAAAGCTGCCTGGGTGCTGGATCTGAACCTCTCGCTCATATGGCGCCTGAAACGGTCTTTACAGTTGAAAGTCGTGCATAGAGCCCGTCTCGTATTTCCCCCAGATCTGAACTCCTGCTGTGACAAATGTAGAAGAGACGCGGCCGCCCTAACTCACATGTTCTGGAGGGATGTTTTCCAACCCTCTGGTCGCCCTTTTTGGCACCGCTGGAGAGGATGATGCTCGCTTGACTCCAAGCAGGCGCCACAACTTATCGCTCACCCCACTATTGGCCTGATGGATGCTGCCCCGCCCACCCACACGGAGTCACTCAGGGACAATCTGTCCTATTTAAACCACAAAAAAAAATCTGCCACTCAATTTGTAACCCAAGCTTAAAATTCCAAACGATATGAGGAACGTTTCCGGAATATCTTTTGCCAAACTCATGATTGACTTCCTCGGTTTTTCTAGCTTGAATCCCTTTGTTGATTGTGTCAGTGAGCTGTTCCTAGAAGTTTATTAGCTTATTATTCTCCTTTTTTCTATACATTTGATTATTTACTTTTACTTACCTGTGTCAATACAAATTGTCCGGCTTCTTTGTGTCGTACTCCAGGGTTGAAAAAACGTCTCAATGTCATGACTCTGATGAAGTCAGAATCACCGCGGAGTCATGAATCACACTCTGAGCTCCGAGGCTCCAGGAAATGCAAATATGTAGTTGCCTCTCATTTTTTGTTTTGATGCTAATTATAGCTCACGGTTTAATGATAAATCCTCTCTTTAGATTTACGATGTTTAATGTAAAAGTATTTTATCATCTGGATGATACAGTTCTGACATCAGAGGTGATTAACATTAGAGCCTGTCCTTCATGTGAGGCTACAGTCGGAGTTAGGAGGTCATCGTTGTTGTTTGTGGCACAGGGACAGGTTTCGCTGCGAGTGTTGGTGTGACCAAAATTTTGACTTGCAGGCGATCTGTTCCTGTTAACTACAAGAGCAGCAGACAGAAAAAAGAGCTAAACCATGTCACTCTGTCTGTAAACATTTGTTTACACGTTTCCTTGACAACAACTCATACTTGTGGTGTAATTATTTGTTTGATAATTAATCATCAGCTAACATTTCATGATGATGACAGCCCCAGCTGGTCTGCTGATTCCACCAGGGCCACAGATCTCCTTTATCGTCCTCTCTTTCAGAAACGTGGAGGCCGACATCGCTCTCCGCAGCACAGCGGCCGTCTTCACTTACTGTCGATCCAAAGGTTTGTTTGCCGGTATTTCTCTGGAGGGATCTTACCTGATCGAACGCAAAGAAACCAACCGCAAGTACGTCCAATCGTCCTGCTCAGTCGGCGTCTCGTTTATGTTGACGTGAATTTTAAATATGTCGGTATTTGTGCGCGTATTGGCCGCAGGTTCTACTCCCAAAAGATCCGTGCATCGGCCATTTTGAACGGAGACGTGGAGCCGCCGACAGACTGCTACGACCTCTATCATATCCTGGATGCATACACAGAGGCCTACACGTCTGATTGGACCAGGAGGAACCTGCCTGCAAAGGTAGAAGACTCCATTTACCCTCATCATATCCATGATTGACAGAATTACCCAGTTTGTTCTGCTGGAAAAATGAAATGTGATGCTAACACTAACTGGAAAAGAGGTGTGAAGTTTGGTTATGTGTGCGACTGACAACCAGGATATATGAAGCCAATTAAATAAGTAAAAATGAAGTAGCCAATCATCTTCATATCAATAAAGCTGGAGCAGACTAGTGAGCTAAAATCAGTTATTACAGACGTCTTTGTTCTAATATATTAAGAATATTATATTATATTAACATATTACATACAATAGCACCTGAGTTGTTAAATCAATTTAATAGCATTTGTAATATTACCGTTACGTCACAGAGCAATAAATCCATTCCTAACGCCTTCAAATCATTCCGTACAAGTCAGAGCTTGTGTTTACCCCATTTCTGATGTGTCATGAACGCAGCATCAGGACCAGTGAACACCATCTCATCTCCAGCACTGAATACAAGTAGCAACACTCCCCAGCTGTCAGTATTTACATTTTTCTTCCTTCAAGAAAAGCAAAATCAGATTTATCTCTCTGTCCAGTCGTCTCTTCCTCCGGTCAGGCCTCCAGCTCCATCTCAGAAGAAAGCAGCAACCAGCTTTGAGCAACCAGCCACCAGCACTGGTAACGGCCCTCTAACACACAGCTGTTTGCCTGTTGATGTAACTCGTGTGTAACGGTGTGGTATGTGTGTGTATGCAGGCGCAAGTTCAAGAACTAAAAACACACTGTACCCGAGTATCTCCATCTATAAATCTGAGACCTCAGGTGAGTTTCACCTTCCTTCCCCACTGCTGCTTTATTAGAAGATGCCTCCTTTCCTTCCTCACCAGCTTCTCTCCTTCCTCCTTTCCTTTTCCCACCGTCTCTCCTTGTTTGACTTCGGCTGAGAGATCAGTGTTTTTATTCCTACAGTAGCTCTCGACATCACACACACTAGCCAGATGGTTCAAATGTGTACTCAGGTCTGTCATTAACTCACGGCCTTCAGGAACCAGCCAATATCAATACACACCAGCCATGAATGACGCTGCTGCCAGCTGTGTGTGTCTGTGTGTGTGTCTGTGTGTGTGTGTCTGTGTGTGTGTGTGTGTGTGTGTGTCTGTGTGTGTGAGCTGTACATTAACACCACTGAAGTGTTTTCATGATTCATCATGTGCACAAAAATGTACTGTTTTAGTTCTGCGTGTTCAGTTTTGGGGCTATAGCTCCCTCCAGTGGTCACATCATCAACCTGCAGCTACAGACAGAGGGATTAAACGTCCATATGCTGATTTACATAAGATGTATTTAAGTATGAAGTAGGAACTGAAACAGGATTTATTTGACAGTAATCACAGTAAAAAAAATCAATGAGAGCTGCAGTTTTTTTCACTATCAATAAATCGGTTGCAGAATGATTTGATGTAATTCATGTAGTTCTCTAGTGGTTGAATTTTTGTCTTTGTGTTTTCTTTCTGTTTCAGGTCAGTTTGCCTCCAAAAACTCTCAAAACTACGGTACGACAACATCACAGAAACTGATGTTCATTTTAACATCATTGGAAATAAAAATAACCACATATAACAGAAAACATCTGAACGATTTAAGCATTCAGATGATGATGTTAAATTATGTTTCTTTCCTAGATGGAGGACCATCAGCGGGTGGAGCAAGTGGACAGCTGGTTGTCACGGCGACCCACCCCTTTACAGGTCAACAGCCTGGCGACCTGAGTTTCGTCCCCGGCGACAGTATCACCGTCATCACGAAGAGCGACTCCCAGTACGATTGGTGGGAGGGAAAACTGGCTGATGGGAGGGTTGGGATCTTCCCCGCCAACTTTGTCACGTACTGACTTTGGCCTCCGGTGGGAAGCAAGAAGGTTTAGGTTTTGAATTGCAATTTAGAGCTGCAATGACTAGTCCAGCTATAGAATAAAGCGTTTATGTTTGTTAATAATTAGGAACAAATCAGAAAATCAAGATAAAGAAGTTGTAAATTTGAAAGATTAATTATCAGTAATGGTGACTTTCGTGGTTGTGAGTAAGAGAGGAATGTTACACAGGTAAAAGTCTAAAATAACAAAGTAAAAACATTTAATACTGATGTAACTAAAATTTGTTCTTTTTAAAAAAGCTCTTAAAATCTCCACATTAGTTTTTCTACTTTAACATTCAACCTGCAAACAAGTGAAGTTTAAAAGTTCAACTTTTTTTGTTTCAAATAGAATTAAAATGAGTAAATACTCATAATTATCAACACATCTTAAGAGTAAACTATTCAGTGTTGAATTCATGGAACCTTGGAGCGTCTGAAATCTCACCACCAACAGACACTTGGACACTGTTTCATGATTTTTGTTCTGCGGATTTTATGAAGGTGATGGTTGTAGAACCATCTGTTTACTAAAATATCTTGTCAGACACACCTGTTCATTTTCACTCATTTTCTTTTTCACGGGATAGAAGTTTTTCTCTTTTTTTATAGAATTTTAGAAGCAATATTAAACTGTCACCTTTGGGAATAAGTTGTTCACAGTGCAATCATATCAGACAGTATTTAAAGCTTCATTTCTGGACTCTGTTACGGCCTCCAGCTTTAAAAGGTCTCCTCAGAGGCAAAAAGGATGTGGGTGGGTTTTCTTTCTGGATGCTTGCATTTGTTTATAGGTTTTTTATAATGATTTTTTAAGATGACAGCAGATGTATTCTGTCATTTTGATTGAAATGATTGTGGTGTTTGGGATGTATTTATTAGAGATTGGTTAAGGATAATAAATAAAATAAATTTGTAAAAAAAAAAGATCAGTTTTGACTAAAGATTTTTGGATTAATTCAAACTCATTCTGTCAATTGCAAATATTCAACATTTACATAAATCATTAATTGTCTCAGACATGTCTGTTGTGTGGAAAAGCATAACATTAAAATGTGTGAAATGTCCATAAAACATCTAAAATAATTAAACACCTGCTCTATTAGAAATATATACAGTATCTTAAAGGGTGCAGTTCCTCTTTTGTCCTGCAGAGGGAACTGTAACTGTAGGAATCAAATCTGATAACCATAATATATTTACACAGACACAAATCCTATATTATAAATCTAAACAAAATAAGAGCAAACAACAAAATCAAGAATAATTTTATCACTCAGTTTTTAATATAGCTGCTAACAAAAGAGTAGTTGTGTTTTTGATACAGTATAAATACTGGTAAAGTACATTTTTAATCCAGTGTACATCTCTGAGAGGCAACAACAGCTGGTTTTCCACTTCGGTTCTTCAGAACTATTCGATGCATTGATGAATAAAACTTTAGAACACAAACCAATGGATTTGAAATTCACACCCAACAAGCATCAAATCTGGGTAGATTATCTGTCTGGTAGGTAAATGTCATAAACTGTCCTGAGATTCTACTAATCTCTGTCCTGAGATTCTACTTAATGTCAAAGAATAATATTTTTTCACCTTCATGCACATGTCTACATCTGTTGTTAACTCCTTTTTCTTTAACTACAGTATTTTTCTATAATCTTTGTTGGTTGTTGTTGTTCGTCAGCAGGATTACATAGAAACAACTGAATGGATTTCCATGAAACTCAGTAGAAGGATGGGATACGGGTCAGGATATGGATCCAGGAAACCTTGTGAAGGGGTGGTACATAGGTCAGGCAAGCTAAACACGTGTAGGAATGTTCAGCCTTGCTGGAGGTATCCGCTGTATGTAGCATTCTGGTTAGGTACTAAAATCACAGCTTTATCAGTTCTCTTTTTAAGAAATTCAATAAAAAAATCAAATCAAATTATCAACAAACTCAACAATATTCTTGTCCAACAATATAAAACTAGTATAATAATGTTTATGGTCTATGTTATCAGTGTACCTACAGCATAAAACACAGTATATTTACAGTATTTGTTTATTTAGTTCAAGTTATATCTGGTTTTTAATTTGAAATCACAACTAAACATGAACAAAAATGAAAGCAGCATTAAAGCATTCTAGGTGAAATGAAATAAGACTGAATGTTCATAACAGGCCGGTGTGTGTCTCTGGTGTATGAGTGTCTTCTTTCTCTGCAGGGGTGGTCTCAGTTTTCCTGGATTGGCTGCTCACCATCTTCCTGAAAACAAGGACACACACACACACACACACACACCATAATAAACCAACAGATTGCAGCTGTTAATGTTTGTCTGATGGTATTTTAGGTAGGGTTTAAAAGTTGTCACTAAGCCAAGTTTTGAGTTATGAGACTGAATGAAGATGTATTTTAAATATGGTCCAAGTGAAATATGCATTTTAATGCAGCACAAAACATGATCTCAATATTCTATATTGACCATTATCTGGTTGAGCTATACTCGCCTTCTCCACTGGTTGTCTCAAATATAAGCCTACCTCAATAAAAGCCTGTGTTTTTCCCACCTTGTCCTACAGAGGGCGCTGTGGATGGATGAGAGAGGCTGTCTGTCACAGTCCTCCACCGAATAAGGAAGCGGGATGCCGCTTGTCTCTGGCAGCAGCAGACACAGCCCACAACCTATGATTGGTCCACTGCTGTACACAATCATGGCAGCCAATGAGATCTCTCCATTTGAATTGAAGAGGTAGTTGACCAGACAGCCGACCCGGAAACACAAGTTGAAGATGGACAAACACCTCTGTCTGGATTAGAGTGATAGTTAGCTTCATGAGTGACCAGCTGACTGAGTGTTTCGGCGTCGGTGCGTACCTGACCACTGTGGGGAAGAGCTCAATGCCGTACAGGATGAGGATGAAGATGGCAGCCAGGATGCAGAGTTTCCCCAGCAGAGCCAGACTCATCACCAGCAACGGCTCAGCTGCACACACAGTAAATATATACCTGATCACTGATCAATATCATTGTTCATGTGCAGACTCCATGACGGGTGCATAAACAGAGGATAATGATTAAAAAAAATATCTGTTTGTTTGCAGGATAACTCCATAATAATCGCTGCCTGCTCAAGCTGTTCATCCAGTGAAGAAGAGCTGCAGCTGCAGTTCTCCTACCAGCAGAGGGCGCCAGTCTCCTACTGAGGTGAGCTCCATTACAGAATTGTTTAGAAAAGGAAGATTCAAGTGCCACAAATTGGCAGGTCACTTCAACGTTGGTATAAAACGAGTGAGCCAGGGGCAGCAAATGATTGTTGTCGCTATGTTATTTTGTTGTTTTTAAAGTGCTGCTCAGCACATATGTAAAATGTTACACTGGACGCCATTTAAAGATTCCTCTTACTACACTACTGATCACACAGAATCACAGATTATTCACCGTTATATTTGGACAGCAGTAACGACAGGAAGCAGGCTATTCCACTCAGGAACAGGGTGAGCATGCTGATTGGCCGGCGCCCAAGGCGAACCAATGGCACAAGCAGGCAAGGAGCCTCTGATAGGCCGGAGAAGAACTGGGCGGAGTAGACGTTGACACCAAATGAGCCGATGTTCATGCATATGCCAAAGTATGTCAGCGCCGACACTGCTCTGCAGGATAGGAGGACAGACGCAGATTAAACAGCATATATATCAATTTGAAGATGTGGTTGTAGAATTCAATATATAACAAACATATTTCTTTCTTTAATGTTTTTATTTATCTGGTAAACACTGTAGTGTGTGATTGTGTGATACCCCAGGTAGCTCATGATAAACAGCCGCAGCAGGATGGTCGGGTGTCTGAGGTGGACGAGGTCACTGAGAGCGTGGCCTCCAGGAGGAGGCGCTCTCTGAGTCTCTGTGGCTTTCTGCAAGTCAGACATGGCCGACTCCAGCAGCTGCACACACACAGAAACACACACTGTTATATAGAACAATGACAACATATT
Source organism: Chaunax sp. Z400 (assembly GCA_037577475.1). Classification (NCBI taxonomy): domain Eukaryota; kingdom Metazoa; phylum Chordata; class Actinopteri; order Lophiiformes; family Chaunacidae; genus Chaunax; species Chaunax sp. Z400. Next base: position 11,142,664 of record CM075205.1, read on the forward strand.
TTTTATGCTATATATTTATGAAATAGTTCTGAAAATCAGCTGGTCGCTGTATTTATCAAATATTACTTAAAAAGGAGGAAATGGTTTTCGGGGGACTATTTTTAGCATCTACATTTGGTGCTCTAGTGAAAAATATAGAATATCCCTTCAACCAGTGTTGTTTACCCGGTCCAGATGATGTTTATCTGCAGGGCTGTTGCTATGGTAACGGTCCAGAACATGCATCCTCCTTCTTACCAATAACCAGCTAGGAGACTCTGGGATTGAACTTAAAAGACAAAAATACCCCGAAGCGGTTAACACATGAAAAAAAACAATCCAGACAGTTCAACGGGTGTGTTCACCTACAAGAAGAGAGGCAAACAGATGACCTGAGGTAGAGCCAGCAACAGGTGCAGCCATCTCACGGTGGTGCTGAGCCAGGCCAGCAGAGCGCTGCACATCATCCCCAGACTGAAGCAGAAAGGCAGGAAGGCTGGAGGCCAGAGGCGAGCAGCAGGGAGGGTCCACTCCACTGCTGCAATACAGACACAATACAGTTTTCATTGGGGAAACCAGTGCTGAACAGGAGTTAAAGGGTCAGTACACCCAGATTCTCTGCACATGAAGACTAAAACAGCTTTATCTGGGACACATGCTGTTTATCAGCTGTGTGAGAGACTGTCCCATATCCCACACATGTCCTTTAGATTTTCCTGGCCTGTGGGACACAGGCCATCAGAAACTTATCAGAAACTTTTTCATGGAAAAAGTTTCTGATAAACCAACCGACAAACGGACACAGGTGGAAACATACATTCCTTTGTGGAGGTGAAGAACAGATAAAGACAAGATAAAACCTCTCTGCTGCTACAAATACCAAGTTCAAGCTTTGAGTTAAGTGAACAACGTGGTGCCCTCAAAAATGCTTTTTGTTGCAAAATGTTTTTTGCAAATTCAGGCTTTTAATTTAGTAAAATCTGTATAACCCTCTCCTGGCTCAACGTTTTAACCTGCAATGGACCTTCAGGGATTGAGTTCCTGCCTTAGCTTGGGCTGTTTTCATTTTGCTAATAAGTAAAGAAGGAAGAAGAGGAAAGCCTGTGTCTCTGCGTTATTACCCAGACTGAAGGCGCAGACGTTGATACAGGAGCAGCAGACGCCCATCAGGCAGCGAATAGCAAGGAAAAGGATCGGCTGTGGAAGGACAACAGGCACAAAACCACACACCGCAACCACGAAAGCACAAGCCAGCAGCGTCCGACACTTCCCATATCTGCACACACACACAGGATACAGTAGTGTAGCAAATAAAAGGAGCAGAAATCACAGATCATTTATTATGTGAGAGATTCAGGGATACCGGTCAGATATAGCTCCTCCAACCAGAGATCCCAGCAGCATCCCGACCATGAAGAGGGTCTGACCGTAGGGCAACAAGTCTGTCCAGCCACACACTGACTGACACACACAAAGACAAAATGTTTGACAATGCACAGGCTAACTACATTCTCATTTACATCTGTAGTTTGATCTAGTGGTCCCAAGGGGGATCCTTGTGGAACACCCTTTTCAACAATGAAATAGTCCGACTGAGAACCCTGAAAAACAAACACACTGACGTTGAACCAAAGGTCAGCATTTTCATTCAAACCAATAGAATAGATCTTATTGAGGAGGGAGGGGTCAACCATATCAGAGGAAGAAGTTCCATGCACCCTACGTAAGGAATTACCTGAAATTCATCCCACTTTATATCAGTTTAATCTTGGATAAAACAATCAACATATAGTTCTTGCACTGTCTCAGTGTGATTTATTTATAACACTATAACACACAAAGACACAAAACAACTCCTGATTTAATTATCCTATCAGGATTCATGACTAGAATAAAATTAATCAACAGAGATGGAGACAGATAATCAGCTCTAGTAGGTTCATTAATTAACTGAGTGACCAAATAAGTTCCTATCATTGAGTGAGGAAAGATCAAGCCAGTTACTATTAAAGTCACCCAAAATAATCTATTGATTTTGTCTCTCCAGAGAATTAACAGTGGAAAAAATACAATATGTAGAGTCAGCTGGAGCAAAGGGAGGCTAATAAATATCACCATATATAATATATATATAATATATCATATCAATAGTTAATGTTTGCTATAATAACCTGATGTCTCAGAAAAGACTAAAATAAAATGACCAGACTTTGAGTCAAGTAAAAAAGGATCATGTTGATTACATATGAGACTAAAGACAAACTCAAAGTAGCTGACAAAATGAACACCAAACAGAAACATTTATCATTGACAGAACCATGTTGCACATTGACAAATCATTTTGGAAAAATGGTCATGTATTTGTTAAAAGTTAACAGAAACATTTAACATTAAGAGCTTCATGTTGCAAATTAACTCTATGTAAATCACTATCCCTGTATGCAGGTGGCTAAACTGAATTTTAAGTGTATAAACCATTTTTATAATATACTATTACAGAAATATAGAGGAAAAACCTGTAAGTTATCATCACATACATCGTCCTCCTCACTCTCCGTTGTCCAGTTGGCTTCAGCTTCCACGTGCCATGACTGGTTGATTTTCCCACTCGGCGCCAACGTCTCATTTAAAGTGATGTTACCAAGGCGACATGTGGCTGGGATGATGGTGGTCGTAAAGATGTCGGTAAAGAAGTAGAAAGGGCTCAGGAAGCAGATGAGAGAAAGACGCCAGTAGACCGACAGCTGCAGTGGAGACATCACCTCTCAAGCCTTGTTTCTTTTAATGTTCTACAATCTGAGCAGAGACATAACCCTGGATTTGAGTTGTTGTTGTTGTTGTTGTTGTTGTTGTTGTTGTTGCTGTCTTCCTCAGTAGTCTCAGTCCAGTCAGTCTGGAGCAGCTGTTCCTGTTACTGATCTGCCTGACAGACAGATGGACAAAGACAGAAGGTTCAAATTTAAATTGAACTTTCATCTGCAAGTTCTAGCCCCTCCTTCTTTCCCCTATTAGGAATGAGTATCTTCAGTGCAGGGATACAGTGACATCTACTGGCCATCCTATGTATTACATCATCAATAACCAAGGTACTGCTTCCTCTGGTTTAAAGAGGGTCGAGGAAACATAGAAGATGAGCAGGAAAAGAAAGGAAGATTTAGACCTCGACAAAAGTAGTTTAGAATTTAACATTTATTTGATCAGTTCCAGTACATTTGTAAATATAATATCACAACATACATTTCTGTCATTGTAGAACTAGCTACATTATTCTACACAATAAAACACATGAAGTAGACATTTCAGACACACAAAATGATGACATACATCATGAAATTCATCCATCATCTATCCACATCATGCATAAATTACCAGGTCACATAGGTCAGCGGGTCCTAAGGTAAAATGGGTCATCTCATAATCAGTCCATGTCCCATCATGCTTTGCATCTTGATCTGTAAGCTTCTGTTATTGCTGCGGACACAGCTGTGGAGGGTGAGGAATAAGTGGAGGCCATGCTCTCAAAACCAATCACCAGACAGCGCCAGCTGAAGCGTAGCGCCTTCCCCAAGTTCTGGCAGACAGAAAAAGGGAATAAAAACAAGTTAAAGTTCCTTTCATTGCTACAGAGCAACACATGAACACTAAGTATGTTTAAATAAGTAGCCCAATGTGGCGTCTCTTCCTGGGATGTGGCCTTTAGATGGAACATGAGAAACCTGCAGCATCCTTCTGACCCCCAGCCTCTAAAGAACTCTAAAGAACTGCTTTTCTCATCTGATCACTGGTGACACAACAAGAGCAACAAAACAGGAATTGTTGTTTTCCCTTGAATGTTCAACAGTTTAAGTAATAATCTCTAATATAATCTCTATTGGATGGCTGGTGGTGACATTTATGTTCAGCTCAGGATAATTTATAATAACTTTATAATAACCCTCTGACTTTGCTTTACATTGCAAGACTTTTACATTTTCTTATGTATGGTTCATAATTCATGATGTAAAAGTGATGCATTTATTGTGTTGATATCTATGAGTGTATAGTATGATCCTTATTAACCTCTGTAACAAACAGGATAAGAAACACACAACTAGCAGCTGAGGTCATGTGTTTTAGAGATGATAGATGATTCCTCCTCACACCTCCTCAGACCAAAGGTCATCTCTTCACCTTACCTTCCTGTACTTCTTGTACTTCTGCTTTCTCTTCCTCTTCTTCTCCTCCTTCCTCTTCCTCCACTCTTCTAGTGTCTCCTCTCTCTCCTCCACTTCCTCAATCAGAGGTTCGTATCTGTCCGGCAGGATGGAGAAAAAAACTTCCTTTGAGGACTTCTGTTGCTTTTTTCCCGCTGAAGGAGCTGCGTCGTCCTCCTTTTCTTGCGCTCCCATTTTGTCTGTCGGATTTTCTTGTTTTTCTCCCCTGACCTCTTTGTTTGCAGGCCAGAAGACCTTTGAAGTGAGGAGGAGTCAAACTTTATGAGTAGCCTGAAGCTCAATTCTAACAGGAAACTCAGTGCGCTTTGACAAAAGAACATTAAAGCAGGATTAGAAGAAGAATGTGGAGATTGTTTTATTGCTGTCTGGTTGAAATGTAGTTTTTAGAGTTTGACGCACCTCAAGAGAAGAACTTTGTGCAGCACCTTGAGTTTTTCCTCCAGTTGCGATTCAATGATGTTTGTTTTACTGATTATCATTAACTGATATGTTGAGCAGCTGAATCGACATGAAAAACTAGAAATACAAGTAGGCCCACTAAATAAAAAATAAACAATGGTTGGGGGCCATTGTTTCAAACTTTCAACAACCAAAAAATGTTTCACTTCAATGTTTTTAAAGGAATAGTTTTGGAAGATTTTCACTTTTCTTCTCATGGACTTTGTTGAAACCATAAAAATATGCCTACCAACACATCTAAATAAATTAATAAGCATGTTGTATCATGTTTGTTTAATCAGGAAGCAAACAGAAATGTTACAAGCGTCTGCATGTTTACCATGTTCACCATCTTAGTTCAGCACGGTAGCAGCAAAGCATTAAAGTACAGAGGCTGATGGAGATGTTATTAGTTTCTCATGTAAATCTACTTATAAACCATCCAAAAACTGTTGAAATAGGATTTTCTGAAACCACAAATATTTAGACTATAGAGAAAGTCAAAGGATTATCAAAGTGGGATTGGAAATAAATATAAAACATGATGATATGAAGCAGTTCAACATCATTTCAGTCAATCTGGAGGATTTTTAACACCAAACCAGTTTAAGCCTTAATATAAAAATGTACAGTATATCTATGATTTGTGTGTCACTAAGTAGTGTGCAGCTCCAGCAGGTGACATCCCATTGGTTCATGATGGATCATGTGATCTTTGACCCTACAGAGACAGAGATTAAAAAAAGGGAGTGACTTTTTTTTTATCACCACAATGACACATGTACACTTTGGCAAAGCCGATCAGGTTGTTGATTGATAACCAATGGCTTATCAGTGACTCAGTTTCTGTACTCTGTCCTGGAAGAATTGATTGGTCTTGACTTGGTACTTGGGACTTGACTTTGGAGTTGACGACATGGTGTTCACTTTGTTGTAGCACTTTGTGAGTCCTACTGGTCCCAGTTTGGGGATTACTGGAGTCATCAGGTCTCGGTTTTGGCTTATTGATTGAATTGGGAATTGTTGCATTTGACTTAGGACCTTTTGGGAATTAATCTGTGATTTGAGACTCTTTGTTCTTCATACCATGTGACTTTCCTTCTGATTGGTTAACCCTGACTTGGGACTTACAGGTATGACATGATGGTCTTGACTTGGTATTGGGACTTAATTTCCAAGACCTCTAAAATATCAATCAATAAATGTGACTAAAAATTGAAATGAAAATGATCTGCAAAAGGAAGCTGACATATTTCTATAGCTGAATTCATTCTAACCACACTGATGTAAAGTTAAAGTTGCCTCACTGAGGTTTGACCTCACACACACATGCTGGCTACTTGATATGTCACACTTGGTTCAGAAACCTGACGACTCTGACAGGAAGTGTGTGTGGGTTTGTTTCGGTGTGTCTATTTTGTGTTTAGATAAATGTGTGAGGTGATAACAGGAATTTGGTTTCTGTGGTTTTTATTCATTGAGTGTTTAGTTTCATTTGGACTAACAGAGACTGAAGTGACCTGAAACTCTGAACCAACTGACTCGACTGGAACTTAAACTGTGTCACAATTTTTACTGACTTCTCACTAAGTTTGGCTGTAAAAGAACTGGATTGTTTTAACTTTTAGTGCTTTCATTATTTTTTGGTAGCTTAGAGTATTTTTACACTTAGGTATTGAGACTTTTACCAGAATAAAAGATCTTTGTTGCTGCTGCTGGTTTTGAATTAATCTTTTTTTCTAATTTTCCTCACCAATATTTTAGTCTAATTTTTAATTCTAAGGATTGTAGAATTTTAATGGTAACATGAAAGATGGCTGACTGTAAAAAAAATGTTTTTTTTAAATCTTACCATAAATCTACAGCTTATGGTAAGAATGTCTCTCTCTTCTATGCTAAGAAGATGTCTCTCCATTTTCTGTCAGATAAGGACAGTTTCTTACTTTTCTGTCAGGCACAGTGACGGTCAGTCCAGACAGGGTCCTCAGATTCAGCTTCAGCTTCTTTTTCCACAGATAATAAAACTCAACGCACTGAGCGATTGACTTAGTCCGAACCTGAACACACAGAACACATAAACATATCACACAAAGTGTAAAACAGGCTGAGCTGATTTTCCAACAGAAGAGGAAACTCACTGCTTTCTGGATTTGGCAGAAGTCTTTCTGATGAAGCTGCAGAGATTTAACCAACAACCTCCTCTCTGCTGCGCTCCACCTGACACCTACAATGTACATTTCATATGATATACATTACTGTTCTTTATTTTTATGTGTCATGATACTAGTTGTAGAAACAGTACACAGTGATGTAAAATGGAAACGTTCAAAGTATAAATATATCAGAATTGTACTTGAATGCAGTAGTTGACTAAATGTACTTAGTTACATTTAGTAACTGCATTAAATATACATGTATTGCTGGTATCGAATAGAACATCTACTTTCATACTGCTGATCTAAGCAGTGGTTGGAGGTTCCAGGAGCTGACAGCAGCTCCTCCACCGTCAGCTGGAAGACAAAAACAGAAAATGACCTCAGTGTCACTGCGACCATTTGGGATTTGATCTTATTTTCTGAATGATCACGAATCTGTCTACACCTAACAGATCAAACAGCCAATGAGATTTTACCAGAAAGTCTCCTTTAAATTCTGATAGGACATGGAGGGCAGACTCTGGACTGGCTCCACCCCCTGGCACCACACTGGAGCGAGCCATTGTCAACAGAGCTTCAACTGGACGAACAAGGTGTCACTCGATAAATCATCCAATGACAATCATGATGACAGCAATACTGTGAACGTTTGTGGCCGTGACTACCTCTCTGTTGATTAACGTCCCATGGTGTCCACAGCAGAAGTGCATTGTGGGAGTCAGAGTGGGCATATATTTGGTCCTGTAGGAGTGGGATTTCCGCCTGGAAGCCCCGCCCCACGTTGATCCACCTGTTATTGACAGCTCAGTGTGAGCATGTGTTCAAATGGTGGCTTCATTTATTAAAAGGTCAAATTTACTTATTGATTGTTAGTGTTCCAGGAGGGGGAGGGGCTGTCTCCATGGTAACCGGATCATCTGCCAATCAGAGAGACAAAGTTTAAGAACATGTCTTCGCTGTAATCCAATCAAGTCAGGTTTTATTACTTCTGCCGCTTTAGTTTGTTTGTTTTATTGACTACTTTACAGGTTTTCATGAAACTTGTTAGGTGAGGATAATTATTAGAATTTGGATTAGGGTTTAATGAAAGGGCCTGTTGGGCCTCGGCAGAGGTATCCGCTCTACTGAGTGCCCTTCTAGATATATCATCCGCCAAGGCGTGCACAAATACCGATATCTGTTAGAAGCTAAAGACAAATCTGATAGCATCAATTCTGCTAATGTGTAAGGTTTTCAATTAATTAAACAAAATTAATTAAAATGAATTTACTGTTTTGAGAATCTATTTTCTTACCGTATGTTTTGTGAAGCTGTACGTTCTGCACTCTCTGATGCCTCCTGGTGGTGAGGGAGCAATACAACCCTGTTCCAGCCCTCAGGGGACACAACATGGGAGGAGGGGTATAGTGTACACCACTGACAGCTGGTCCTCCATCCTCAAATCCACCATCTACCCCTTTGCCTACAAACGTTTCCTCTTCATCGAGGTGTAACAGGCTACGGTAGTGTGCAGGATGTCCGGTGGCTGGAGGCAGGTGGCTGCATCTCCACTGTCCACACCTGCACACCTTGGCTATGACTCTGGATTGGACGGGTACAGCGGCAGGCTTCACCGGGTCCTCACTCTGAAAAAACAGACATAAAAGAAGACATTAAACACTCAAAACCAAGGGGCCATGAAGGCATCCTGTCCAACAGTGTGTATGATCGTGTTTACTGTACATCGAGGGGACTGTGTTCACATACTAATATTACGGGGACTCAAATCTCACTTGGGGACAAACTGGTCCCCTCAAGATAATATGGTAATTTTAGACTTGTTTTCTGGTGTGTGTGTGCAGACGCAGACCTTTTTCAACCATGTGACCGATCTGGTGACGCTGTGGGAGCGCATGTGTCCGTTTAACGCCGGCAGACTCCTGAACCTTCTCTTACACACCATACACAGCAACCTGCAACTCACAGATAGTGAATCAGAAAAGTGAAGCAACAACGTTGAGCATATAAAACATTTGACTCTGTTTAGAATCTTTATTTTTTTAAAGGATGTTAACATGAAAAACAATCATAAACCATCATTAGCGTCATATCTCCTTCATTCAGCTTACCTGTCTAGAACTTCAGTGGTGTTTTTAAGTTGTTGTTGTTGTTGTTGTTGTTGTTGTTGTTGTTGTTTCATCTGCAAATGAAGGGAAAAGCTTTGAATCAATCTGAACAAACAAAGAACCGAACAAACATTTAAAAACAAAAGGAAAGGGGTGAAAACTTCCTTGGTGGAGTTAAAAATAACAAAATAATAACAACATTTTTGTATTTGAAACACACCCAGGTCTCGTCTGTTTGATTATTTTCTCCTCCTCTTCTTCTTCTTCCTCTTCCACACTCTTCCTCCCAGCTCAGCCCAGCAGAAAGGCCTGGAAACTGAACAGTGCTGCTCAAATCTTGGCCTCCTCCCTGTGGAGAGAAACAGGTCTCAGCGTCCCTGGCTGCTTTGAGGCCCGTCTGGTCCTGGATCAGTTCAGTTTGGCTCTGGAGGAGGAGTTGGCTTCTCTGATGGGGCTGATGCTGATCAGAGATCATCAGGTAGCTGTTGTACTCTTGTAGACAGCTGCTGAGGGTTTTATCTCTGTACAGCTGTCCAGTTGATTGTGTGTGAAAATCCAGTCTTTCGACCCTATGATTCATTTGAGGACCAGGGCTGGAGATAGTTTGGGTTTGTGGGTAATGAAGATTTGGACCAGGGGTGCTGGGGCTACAGTAAGGCTGAGGGGCATTGTGGTGAAAAAACTGGTAGCTAGAGGAGTCTTCTGCAGGTGAGGTGTTGAACTCGATGGAGCTCCATCTCCCTGGGGCGACTTCTCCAGACATGAAACCCTGGGGAGAGCACTGCAGATGGGCCTGAGTTGGCCCCAGAGGCCTCCAGGTGTCCTGATCTGGACCAGCTGTGCTACACTTCTCATACATATCACCCACATACTCCTTGTGAGTGTTATAGAGCAGTCTCTGTGTGCTCTCCAGTTCATCTTTGTGGTGAGCCACACCACTACTGAACTGGTTCTGGAGATCCAGGTGGGCTGTGGTCTGGTTCAGACACATATAGTTAGTCATGCTGTGATCATCAGTAAATTTTCTGGTTCTGTTTTTTGTGGAAATAGAAAAGATCTTACCTGGTAGGCGTAGCTGTTATCAAGATCATTACTTTGGTTGTAGACGTGGTACTGGGAGGGGGAGAGGAGGTGAGAGGAGGTCATCTGGGACTGTGCTACAAAGTGAGGGGGGGTCACATTGGGTTGGGGTACAAGATGGGGTGAGATACTGCTGAGATGAGGAATATGAGGGGAGGTTATATGGCCCTGAGGAAAGAGGTGAGAACTGTTTATTTGGGGCTGATTATGGTGAGGGGAGGTTACCTGGGATGGAGGGGGGTGAGGAAGTACTGCCTGGGTCTGAGGAAAGAGGTGAGGGGAGGTTGTCTGGGACCAGAGCGCACAGTCAGGGGACGTATCTTGGCACTGATGGAGGAGGTAAGGGGAGGATACTTGGGTTTCAGGTACAGTAGGAGGGGAAGTTATCTGATGGTGGGAGACAGTAACGGAAAGCGGAGCAGGTGAAGAGATGAAAGGAGACGACTGGGACAGAGAGGAGTGATGGATGATGGGAGGAGAGAACGAGGAAAATGTCCACGCGTCAGACATGGTATCACACACAGGAACGTGTTGACAGTCACTGTGTGATCATGTGTGAGGCGTCTTCATGTGGAGCAGATGATCTGCAGAAAGTACTTCTGGTTAGTAACACTGTGATCTGCCATAAATAGTCTTATAGGACTTCTGATGTTATAGAATATTGATCTTAAAGGAACAGGTCACCCAACACTTTCACTTTAGACTTTATGTATTATGTGTGGGTTTGTTTGCCTTAGCGGTGTTATACAGATGTAGATGTTACTGTGATTTAGCTGCTGGATCCCAGAATTCAGTAAAATGTTTAACATATAAGAAGGATACAAAAGGTCTGATGAAGCTACGTATGAAAGGTGTAGTTTGCTCCTTAATATTTTTAATGTAAATTGTTGATCAAATATTGCCATAATACTGAAATATAGATTTATTTAATCTAACTTAAATTGGTATCTTTTAATACTGACTACATACAGAGTACATAGCTGTATAGCTAAGCTACATGACTCAGTGGAAACTGTGTGATGACAGGACACTTCAGAAAGACTCACACTCAGAGATCATTAAAACTTAGCATATCTTAAAGAGACACCATCAAGTTTAATTTTACTTACAAATTATAAATTCTACTATTTACCACCATTCAGTAATAGGTATCAGATAAAAACAGTTTTTTTAGAAGTAATAAATTACTTTTCTAATTTTATATAGAACAGTGGCCATATTTTTGTCATTTCCTCTTTAACCTGCAACATGGTTGTCATTAAAAACATTAAACTTTAAATTCATCATGACAAAGCGAGTATTAAAGATTTGTAGGGTTGCACATAGTAAATAGAAGTACAAACAGTAAACAAAAATAATTTATACTACTAAACTAACATCAGCGTTGAGTTTGAAATAAAATCTAAATTTTAGAACCTCTCACCTTAAACATTGTCGACTCCGACTGACTGACTCTCAGTGTGTGTGTGTGTGTGTGTGTGTGTGTGCGCTCTCAGGATGTGGTCACATGTTCTTCCTCTCTCTGATCATGTCTTCAGACACTCCTTCTTCATGATGATGATCTCAGAGGCTGGTTAGACAAATAGCAATGACAATATAGTACAATTAAAACTCCATAAAAGTCCAATTAATTCGAAAACTAAAATACTTGATAAAATAATTCGTAAGATTTATTGTACTAATCTGTTATAATGTTGCCAGCATCAGTGTGGTGAGTACTTTTATAAAGAGTTAGGCAGTAGTGTTAAATTGAGTGCATTTCCTTTTTTTTTAAATGCCATTTTCTGTTTTTCTTTTCTTTTAACCTTATTGAATTGAATAAACTACAAAATTGAATAAACTACAAAATTGTCGAAATCATTAAGATACTGCAAATTAATGGGTTCTACCTATGATGTCAAAGACCAACCATATTTTCATTTTGTTTTTTGATATACATGTGTTGTACACCCTCTGTATATTTATACCTGTATATGTTTTAAATGTAATTATTGTTTTTTTTATACACGGAGATATAGGAAAAGTAGTACTATATCAATAACACGGTCCCTGTAATGTCATAGTTCTTCAATTAATTTTTGAATAAAGCAGATTTTACTTGTGGTCGGAATCATTGTCGGACAGATCGTAGCACATTACGGTTCCTTCAAAGTGAGGGACCGACGCAGCGCAGACGGCTATGCGCAGACTACGATAATACCGGACATAACTTAGTTTTAGCGATTTTGCCCTTCAGAATAAAAGACGGTTAGTTCTTAAAGGAAGATGCACAGTTGAACATCCATATATAATAAAAAAAATTATAATTATGCATCGCTTAAAATGTGATTTCACTTCGGTACAAGTTTTGTAATCAATAGAACATTACCTATATAAAACACACAAACAAAACACTTGTTTTCTTTTTGCATGTTGATTTTATTTTGAATATAAAACGGAAGTTTGTCGTACTTTTAATGCAGGTCCGCTTGGTGCTCGTTCCCCCTCTGAATCAGGTCAGCAGGACAACAGCAGTCCTCAGCTATATCACAATTTTATCTCTGAAGCTGTTTGTTAAAGACTGTTCGGTTCAAATGTAATAATTAAAGAGAAACATCTGGTTTTCAGTGACAACAACATGATATACGGCGGTCCTACTGCTAAACCTAGGAAACAGTGGTTTTGCTTGTCAACCTACTCTAGGACTTTTAGGTAAGGATGGGTCAGTGTCGTCATACCCAAAATCTTAAGTAGTTTATGAAACAAAGCCGTAAAAATGAAATTATTTAGTAAATTATCTTCATCGAAATTAAAGCTAACTGTAACCTTAATCGTCACATGTAATTTGATATTTTAGGTGAAATATGTCGGTTTTCCTTTCAGTAAATGATTCAAATATGTATTTCTTCTTTGTGTTTGGTCTATTTCTGCAAGAACATAAAATATTTCTTAAAGTTTTGATGAAGCATAGTTCAGTTTATGGTTTGTGGACTTATGTCTGTTGATTATTTTCACATTGCAGATATTTCCAACATGTCGAAGTGATGAAGTGACAGCTGTTTGAAGGAAACGCCATGATGTCACACATCAGGAGGACGTTGTCTCTCTTAAGAGGCTGCTTAGCTATTTCAAGGTATCAAACCAGCAACCAGCCAGCTAGGACCACCTCCACCTTCAGCAATGGCCTGATCATGGCCTCTGACAGCAGTAAGGTAGGGCTGGTTCTACAATCCCAGTCCACAGATGTATACCAGAACCTGGCTCTGGAGGACTGGATCGATGCCAATGTGGACCTGCAGCAGCACAGCATCCTGCTTCTGTGCAGGAACCAGCCGGCTGTAGTCATTGGGCGCCATCAAAACCCTTGGACTGAATGCAATCTGCTGGCAATGAGAAAGGCAGGAATTTCTCTGGCCCGCAGGCGGAGTGGTGGTGGGACTGTCTTTCACGATCTCGGGAACCTCAACCTAACCTTCTTCACCTCCAAGAAAGCGTACGACCGCCAGAGGAACCTGAAGGTTGTTACAGAGGCTCTGAGACGGCTCCAGCCAGAACTGGATGTCCAGGCCACCGAAAGATTTGACATTTTACTTAATGGACACTTCAAGATCTCAGGTACAAGCTACTGTCCAACAAATAAGCGGCTGGTTAAATATTTATATTGTTGTTTATATCTTGTTTATGTTTACAGGAAGTGCGTCCAGACTGAGGAGGAAGTCATCCTACCATCACTGTACTCTTCTGCACTCTGCTGACCGCTCCACCCTCTCCGCAGTGCTACGCCCCTCTTGCCCCGGTATTCATAGTAACGCCACACCTAGCGTCCCCTCACCTGTCGCCAACCTGGTGGACCACACACCCACACTGCAGTGGGAGGAGCTGCTGGACGCACTGGTGCACCAGTACAACACAGGTACTCTTCTTGACTCTATTGGATTTCTGGGCACAGAGCGTTAAATACAATTTCTCAAACACTCTTCTCCATTATAATCTGCATTGAGGGAGTCCCTCTGCTGGCAAAATAGTGCAACTACAGCAAACTACAAACACGTCAGACTTTTGACAATGAGTAATTACTTGATAAATTGTAAATTGATGGCTGTGCATGTACAGTATTATATGTAAATAACAAACATGCTCAACAAGTGTTGCTCAAAGCACTTTGAATAACTTAGATCTGTCAATTGTCCTTAATGGCCATTGTCTTTGCCATCCCATTGTTATTAGATTGTCTGTTGTAAAAGTAAACTACTCCACTGGGGTGGTTATTTGGTATGAGAGAACTCTTTTTAGTCTTCACTCTTTTTAAAGAGCACTGAAAAACTCCAGTGATTTAACTTTCCACCTTGATGAGTTGATGTAGATGTGTACTTCAGGGATCATCAGTATCTTGTGACATTTCTATGGGGTGTGCCAACAGACACTTCTTCTCTGGCCTAATCTGTTGATTCTATTCTTATCAACTGTCATCTTCTATGTCTTCTAATTTATATGTTCAGAGTTCAGCTTTAGTGCTGCATCGACCCTTGTTAACCCCGCTGAGGAGACAGCATTTCCCGGACTCAGCAGGGCAGCCGCGGAGCTGCAGAGCTGGGAGTGGACGTTCGGTAAGACGCCTAAATTCAGTGTTCAAACCTTCTTGGACCTGACGGATGATCGATCGTCTGCTCACAGCTCCGCCAAGCTGCATGTGGAGGTGAAGAATGGAGTGATAGACAGCTGCGAGCTGGATGTTCCTGCTGACTGGCTTCCTCAACGACTGAGTGGCGAGCTGTGTGGCGTGCTAGTCGGTGAGAGGTTTTGTCAGCATAGAGCGGCTGCAGCTGCCACTACACTGCTGCGGGCTGAGAACAGCGAGCTGCAGAACAGACTGCTAAACCTGTGTGATGCTGTGGTGTCTGTGATGGGCTGAAATAAATCTGAAGAAAGTGAAACAACACGAGCTGCCGGGGCCTTTTGTCGATCAAGAGGAAACCGATCAATTCTAAGTGATGTTACTCCCCTTTACAGGCCATACAGTTAATCACAGCCATTATTCACTAATTCAGTGTATCAATTAAAAAGTCCTAGCATCCCCTAGAGGCTGAAGCACAGAGCAAATAGTCTCATGCAATTGAGCTAAGCATGTAAAGTTTGTCTTGAGCGCAAAGAGGAAACATCATTGGGTCAATAAAATGCAAAACATCAGCAGTGGTAACTAAATATACCTGCTGGACCTAGTGCTTACTATTTGTAGTTTAACTCTTTGTGTTCATGTTTTTATGCTTAATTTAGTCATTTTCTCTTCAATGAAGTACCAGAGACATTCTGCAATGTTCTGTGTGAGAACATTGAATCAGTTTCTTTATTTGTATCTTCATTTGCTCCTTTTAGTACAGCAACTATTGTTCTAAGCTACATGAATAAATAAACTGCCCAAAGTCACAATATAAATCAACACTACTACTCCCACCAATATTCTGTAAAAAGGCTGTGATGGATGCCATAAGACAGGTCATAGCCCAGGACGCATGCGCAACGCTTCCCGAGCCACGCGGGGTGCTGGGACCTCTGTTGAAGAGAAAAAGAAGAGGTCTCACTCTTTTGTTATCTTGTGGAACCAAGTGCAGATGTTAAATATAGATTTATGTCAACGTGTCCGGCACGGACTCTACATTTACACAGCTATGTTGTAATTGGTTTTAAGGAATTTATATTTATTTTTGGCATTGTACTAAAGATTTTAAATATTCACAATATCGTGACTGTGCCATCTCTTGATATAGTTCTTTTAAATATAACATTTAAAAATATTTTTTTGACCTTCATTATTGTATATATTAGTGTAATATTACATGTTCTATTTTCGTGATAATAAATCAGTCCGCACATAATCTGTTTCTATGGAAACGGCAGCGGGTCCACATGTTTGGAAGATGAGGGGGAAAAAATTAATGGAGTGAGTCATCACTGTGTCCTATCCAGTAAGCGATCTTTGTCTAATGTGAGCAGTCGTGTGCGTCGGCCAGCGGAAAGACAACCGGAGTACCGCCGCGGCAGGATGGGGAAGAAGCAGAAGAAATCCGGAGAAGACAGGTAAAAAAAATATTACCGTCCGTCACACATCATCTCTCCACACAGACAACCGTCAGGGACGAGCTTTCCTGCTATGAAAATCACTATATAGGCCCGTTATCCCGCTGGTGACACTGCTAGCTTAGCGGCTAGATGCGCTAGCAGATGCTAACCACGAGTGAGTTATCTGTCTGCGCAGGTGATAATTTAAACAGCCTGAAAATGGCTTAAGATGAATTACACAACAAGCAAGTGTCCCGACATGGGCTCACCTAGGCCAATCCTATCCTGTAAGGGCGTGTTAACAGTATTACTGTTGGATTTATCTCCGTCAGATTGAAAAATCTGCTCTTTTACTTGGGCTACATTTGCGTTAGCTTTCAGAGAGCCGGCTGTTAAACATTAGCTATTCTCAGGTCTGACTATAACTACAAATGTGTGTAACTATTATTGCTTTAGGAAAACAGTCCTAAAGCAATTTTCTAACAGTGTGAACTAACGAATGAAAGCTAGGTCCTAAATTCTATCTTTATTTGGGTTGCTAACCTTGTCATTACCTTGATTATCTGTTATTCTGGTCTCAGTATTGTGAATGTGACCGCCAGAGATGGCTATCAGTATCACTGCTCACCTGTTGACCAACTTCTGTTTGTCACCTCATTACATACCTAAGGTTCTTTAGTAGCAGCCAATAATACAGTTGTTAGCACAATAGTTCAACTCCACTTGTAAATTAGGTTTATTGGCAAAATATACTATTTACCAACTGTTTGCAATTTTTTTTTAAATCACACGAACAGTCTAAATAGATCAGAACAACATATTTTAAGTTTTTTTCCCACACAACACATAAAGCTCCTTTGAATGATGATTGCAGTCTCAAAATTATTCAACCCCTTGAATATGATTCCTTATAAAAGCACATATTTGCATCTAAACCCTGATGCCTTTTCCCATGAGGAATTGGTTAATATTCCTTAGGAACGCTGCCAGAAGCTATTCTTTGGATATGCATCATGTTTGCAGCAGGTCATAGCAGCTAAAGGGTCTCTACAAAGTAGTAGAGACACTCGTCATTACGGGCTGAATCATTAAGAGACTGCAGTAGTCAAGTTAGTAGTAGTAAAAATATTTAAAAGGAAATAAGTACAGCAACTGTGAAGTGTTTGTCCACTACTTTTTCTATTTCTTTTTCTATTTTCTACCTCTATCCCACAACTTTTCACAGAGAGATATTGTACTTCCTCCTCCTTAACAGAATAAAATATCTTAAGATTGAAAATAAATAAGCAAAAATATGTGATGATATTATAGCATATGATGCCCTGTTTTAGATTAAACTGTAAAGAAATTGAAAACTACCTTCACTACACTCTAATATGCCAATAATACTATATAGAGTTGTATGGAATAGTTTCTTCTGAATTTTATGTAATTTAACTTCTGATATTTTCAGAATTTTCTTTCTGATAATACTCAAATGTTACGATTTAAGATTCAGTTCAGGTATTTCACTCAGCTGGATAATCAAAATTTTCTTCTCTCTCTATTATTTCGTATTTACTCTCCTCTGTTACAGCAGAAGGCTTAGAAGTGTACTTAAAATGATCAGATTGTTTGTGTGGACCTTGTTTTGTTCCAACATGTACAGAGGAATAAGTACAAATATTACTCATACTGGATATTTGAGTTTTTTGTTGTTGTGTGAAATTGCTCTCAGATCAGATTGTGCTTGCTGTATGTGGGAGGCCTGATGGGAGAGGTTGTGAAGAAAGTGGAGAGTCAGCAGTTCATATTGTTCTGACACAGAGAGTTCTCCACCTCAGTGTCCAGCAACCATTCAAAGCCTGCACTGCTGGGTGAATATCTGACCAGTTTATAATCAGCTATTGATCAGTATTATTATTAATCTGTCTTCAGTGCCAAAGATGACGGCATCGACATTGACGCTCTGGCGGCAGAGATCGAGGGAGCCGGAGCCTCCAAGGGGCCAAAAGGGAAGAAGACCAAGAAAGGAGCCAAAAAGGATGACTATGAGTATGTCACTACACCTCCTTCTCCTTATCCTCTTCTCCATTTTCTCATTTGCTCTTCCTCTTCATATTCTGTCTGCATGTTTCCAACTAAATGTAGCACAGGATTTTTAGCAAATTAACAAAACGTGCTAACACAACCACTATGCCAATATTTGAAGATGAACAATGGGTGTTTAATTCTAATTCTCCAGTCACGTGACCTAAATGATACATTCAGCATCAAAACTGTAAGATGAATGCATGGAAGAGCATCAAAACTAAGTCAGTCCTCTGTGGCTTGCTTAGCAAGTTTCTTTATTGTCTGCCATAGCTTTTCCAACTTTTTGTGCATCTGCCTCTTACTGATATTCTGTTTGAATCATGTTTGAACTTGTTTTTGTCCTCCTGCAGTGAGGAGGACATTTTGGAGGAGTTGTCTATGGAGACTCGGGGAGGGAAGGCAAAGGTAAGGTTTGTCCATCAAGCTGAAACACTCCTCTTATCTGTTCAGATGAATGATTTCTGTGAATGAACATCTTGTTTGTCACTGTGATTTTTCATTTAAGCACTCTCAACTCCACTCCACTTATTCTCCTGCAGGAAGCAGACACCACAGAGGAAGTGGAGAGCGCCGAGCCTCCTAAACCTGAGAAGAAGAAAACCAGGAAGGGGAAGAAGGGCGGAGCCAGCCCTGAGGATGAGGAGGGTGATGACGGTCATCTTAATGAAGAGAGAAACGGAGAGCAGAACGACAATAAGAAGGTGAGGAGTCAACACAGAAAGAAATACTATTGTTTAGAAATATATATTTGTAGACATAAAAAGTTTGACTTTTTTTCAGATCTTCATTCTTGTAATTTTTATGATCTTATTAACTTTACTATAATAACTAATAATAATCCAGTCAGTCTATGAGCGTATAAAAACCAGATTAAATGTCAAAGACATTTGTCCCGTCTGAGCCGCCGTACTAATCTGTTCTATTTGTCTCCAGGAGGCTCCTGCTGCTCCTCCCTCTGACTCTGATGATGACAGCGGCTCACGTTCTGGCCTCAAGACCAAAGAAGCCAAGAAAGGGCTCAAAAAACCCTCGCCGTCAGATGAAGACGATGATGAAGGCGTGAGGAAAGGAGGAGGGAAGGATGACAACGAGTCAGAGGACGATGAATTCTCCTCCAGGAAAGACGAGAAGAAAAAGAAGAACAAAGGCAAGGCAGCAAAGGCAGAGAGTGAGGATGATGAGGAGCAGGATGAGGAGGAGGGAGCAGGCTTTAAGATGAAGTCGGCGGCGCAGAAAAAGGCAGAGAAGAAGGAGAGAGAGAAGAAGAAGAAGGAGGAGGAGAGGTTGAAGCAGAAAAAGCTGAAGGAGAAGGAGGCCACCACCGAAACAAAGAAAGACTCTGAGAAAAAGCCAACAGAAGCCACACCCCCTCAGACAGATCCACCTGCAGAAATGATGGAGGAACAGGAAGGGGCGGAGCCAGCAGCAGAGGGTAAGATGGTACTTCTCGTCTGTACTTTAACAGGACTTTATTTTATCCTCCACCAATCAGAGTCAGAGGAGATCATGTGATCCCCATGTTTGTTTTTCTGTCCACAAGATATCTCGAAAAGTTGTAAAGATGTTTGTGTTGGGCCAAGAAAGAGGCCAGCAGAGCAGTAACCCTGTGCTTTTTCTTCTTCTGCATCTTTGTGCAGATGAGGCCGAGGGGGACAAGAAGAAGAAAGACAAAAAGAAGAAGAAGGGTGAGAAGGAGAAGGAGGAGAAGGAGAAGAAGAAGGGGCCCAGCAAGGCCACAGTGAAGGCCATGCAGGAAGCACTGGCCAAAATGAAGGAGGTGGGGCATTCTGGGACATGCAGTCATTGAGTTATGATGGGAGTCTCTTTGATTGCTCATAATGTCGCTGTTTATAGGAGGAGGAGAGAGCCAAGAGGGAGGAGGAGGAGCGACTGAAGAGGCTGGAGGAGCTTGAGAAGCAGAGACAGGAGCAGGTACAACACTACCTCTAGTTTCAGTTTGACCTCCGCCATGAACCTCTGCCGTGACCTTTGACCTCTTGCGTATGTCCCATTAGGAGCGTCTGGAGCAGGAGCGCAAGGAGAAGAAGAAGCAGAAGGAGAGGGAGAGGAAGGAGCGTCTGAAGAAGGAGGGTAAGCTGCTGACAAAATCCCAGAGGGAGGCTCGAGCTCGGGCCGAGGCTACACTGAAGATGCTGCAGGCTCAGGGTAAGAGTGTCAGTCTTCATCATCAAGCAGCAGCTTGTTTTTTAACCTGTGAAACAGTTTGTTTGCCTTCAGTCCAGTAATCTGAATGAATAAAACTCAGGTGTTGAAGTGCCATCCAAAGACTCAGTGCCAAAGAAGAAGCCGGTTTATGGAGACAAGAGGAAGAAGAAGCCCAACTCCCAAACAGCCGAAGGTACCACTGCTCCTCTTTGTCAGCTGTAATTCATTAATTACCATTGCAAAAACAACGTATCTAAAATGATCTCCTCTCTCTGTCCATCCAAGAAACGATAGAGGTGGCCTCACCCACGTCGGAAACTCCAGAACCCATTGCTGTGGAGATGGAGGCTGAGACTCCGGCTGCAGAGCCAGGTAAGAGGAAGAGTCAGGAATGAAGTATGGTGATGATGAGTGTTGTTTTTATCATGATGACTTCTTCTGTTCCTCTTGTTTGTGCAGAGGTTAAACCAGATGCTGCTGTTGATGACTGGGAGGCCATCGCCACTGATGAGGAGAAAGGTGAGACATAGAAAGCCCACTTATCACCAACAACTATTCATCCATCTAGCTAAATTAATTACATAATCATACCAGAAAATTTTGACTCTTTTTTTTTCTTCCAAAATGACAGAAACTGCTGCAGCAGCAGTAGGAGTGATATTCAATCTTTTCCTATTTGTCTGTCTCTTTGTGTCAGAGTTGAAGAAAGTCCACATCAAGGTGAAGGAGGAGAACAAAGCCCCTCAGCCTACAGGCAATGAGGAAGAGGAGGAGGAGGAGGAGGAAGACGAGGAGGAGGAGGAAGAAGATGATGATGAAGATGAGGAGAGCAATGAGGAGGGGGATAAGGTGGCAACGGCTGAGGCTCAGACAAAGAGAAAGCCAGTGAAGGAGAGTGAGGAAGAGAGCAGCGAGAGTGATGACGACGACGATAGCAGGACGAAGGAGGAGCAACTGTACGACCGAGCAAAGAGGAGGATAGAGGTGAGAGAAGCACAGGAGGAGCGAGAGCTCGGCTCATTTCCCTCGTCTTTGACTGACAGGCTGTCTGTGTTCATATAGAAACGGAGAGCGGGGAACCTGAAGAACACCGATTTGGACAGACTGAGAGCACCGGTGGTCTGTGTGCTCGGACACGTCGACACAGGCAAGACCAAGATCCTCGACAAGGTAATCGTTACTGACTGGTTAGTGACTGTGTATCCTGTTAACTCACTGTTTATCCTGTTTACTGACTGTGTATCCTTTTTACTCACTGTTTACTGTTTATAGACTGTGTATCCTTTTTACTGACTGTGTATCCTTTTATAGACTGTCTCCAAAGCTTACTGGCTGTTAACTAACTTGTTGACAGCCACTTGTTTATTGTTTATTGTTTTCCAGGCTGCCTAGAGGCTACAAACTGGTTTTCTGTGTACTGGCTGTTTCCCATTCATTTCTAATTCAGTGTTTACTGACTAGTTTACTGTTTGCCACAGTGTTTTGGATGCTGTAGTAACTCTATCATCTGGTTGTGTGTATTTTCTGTACTGTGTGTGTATGTGGTCGTGTGTAGCTGAGACACACTCATGTTCAGGACGGCGAGGCCGGAGGCATCACTCAGCAGATCGGAGCCACAAACGTCCCAAAAGAGACGATTGAAGAGCAGACGAAGATGGTTAAAAATGTACGATCACTCACACACACACACACTGGTTGTAGGATCTGTTTTGACTCTGATTAATTTAAACATTCATTTTATTTATTTATTTTTTTGCAGTTTGACAAAGAAAACCTGAAGATTCCCGGCATGCTGATCATCGACACACCAGGACACGAGTCCTTCAGGTACCACACAAATAAGAAAAACATATGTTTTCATATTTAATTAAGACCTAAATATTCAGATCCCTCACTAAAGTAAAAGTACTAATACCACACTAATAAGTAAAAGTCTTAAAATGAAAATTGTTCCTGATGAAGAACCATATTCAGGCTCCTCCTCAGTAACTGGTTCTCTCTTACTACCTTCAGTAACCTGCGGAACAGGGGAAGTTCTCTGTGCGACATCGCCATCCTAGTGGTGGACATCATGCACGGCCTGGAGCCTCAGACACTCGAGTCCATCAACCTGCTGAAGGAGAAGAAGTGTCCCTTCATCGTCGCCCTCAACAAGGTGCGTCACCTCTTCATCATCAGGCATGTCTTCTTCTTCCTCTTGTTTTCTGACCATGTCTTTGTCATCAGATCGACCGTCTGTATGACTGGAAGAGGAGCCCGGAGACTGACATCGTGACCACGCTAAAGAAGCAGAAGAAGAACACAAAGGACGAGTTTGATGAGAGAGTCAAGGCAGTTATTGTGGAGTTCGCTCAGCAGGTGTCAATCAATGCATCATTGACCATTTTGTACACGTCATGAAACAATGTGTATGGTTTTTCTCACAGCCAATCACTGCAAGCCTTCTTTGATTAAATCCATCATGTGATTGGTGATGTGATGAAACATTATTCTATCCCACAAACGACCTTTAATATTTTGTGTAATTTCTCCTCAGGGTCTTAACGCTGCCTTGTTCCATGAGAATAAAGACCAGCGAACGTTTGTATCATTGGTTCCAACCTCAGCCCACAGCGGCGACGGGATGGGCAACCTCATCGGCCTTTTGGTCGAGCTGACCCAGACCATGTTAGCACGCCGGCTAGCACACTGCGACGAGCTCAGAGCTCAGGTCATGGAGGTAAGAGTGTCATTTTTGAGTTTCACTCGTGCTCCTCAGTCTAGATGAATATACCAGATGTGTTCTGTGTCTTCAGGTGAAAGCCCTGCCCGGTATGGGAACCACGATAGATGTCATCCTGATTAATGGTTGTCTGCGGGAGGGAGAGACCATCATCGTTCCGGGTGTGGAGGGACCAATCGTAACGCAGATAAGAGGGTTGTTGCTGCCACCCCCGCTGAAGGAGCTCAGAGTCAAGGTAACCTGCTAGAAAGATCATAGTAAATTTCAAAATAAAAGCAGCCATACCCTCCTGTAATGTGGACCCATGAACACTCAAGTCACGCAGTCAAAACAACATATTAAGACATTTTACATTTACACAGCTTTGTATTCTTCTCTCCACCCTGAGAGATATATTGATAACGTGCCTGCCTTATGGATTGGTGATCATGTGTGCAGAACCAGTACGAGAAGCACAAGGAGATATCCACGTCTCAAGGGGTGAAGATTCTCGGCAAAGACCTGGAGAAGGCTCTGGCAGGGCTCCCCCTGCTGGTGGCTCACAAGGACGACGAGATCCCCGTCCTGAGGGTAAAACACACAAACGCACATATTTCATGAAGGTATCTAAAGTACTAAACACAAAACTGGATTATTTGATAAAGAATAAAATACAGTTTGTGATTTTAGATTTATGTTAAAGACCAGTGTTAAAGCAGGCTGTACTGGTTGTATGAGACTCCCAGTTAAAGACTGGTGCTGTTTTTTAGGATGAACTGGTACGGGAACTAAAACAGACTCTGAGTTCCATCAAATTGGAGGAGAAAGGAGTTTATGTTCAGGCGTCCACGCTGGGTTCTCTGGAGGCTCTGCTTGAGTTCCTCCGAACGTCTAAAGTCCCTGTGAGTACCTGTCTGTCGGTCTCTTTACAGAAGCTATCAGCTATTCACAGTCATAAATTTAGAGCTGAATTTGACTGTCTCTGCAGTACGCTGGTATTAACATCGGTCCAGTTCATAAGAAGGATGTAATGAGGGCGTCAACGATGCTGGAGCACGACCTACAGTACGTCCCTCTGTCTGAAACATTAATAATCATATATCAACAAACTAAGGTTGACAGTGTTTGGTCTAATCCGATACAACCTTTTAATTATTGAAGACTAAAAAATATCTGGTGATACTCGTCTGATCAAATGTAAAACATGATGCCATAGATATAAATACTCACATTTATAAAAAGAATCAGACTGGAAATATTGAACCAGCTGGGATTTGAACAACATATTAAAACTAGTTGTAGGTGATTCTGTTGATGGTGATGTTGCTGACATCAGAATCTCAGTACTGTTTTTCTTTGTGTGAGCAGGTACGCCGTGATTCTGGCATTTGATGTGAAGGTGGAGAGAGAGAGTCAGGAGATGGCCGACAGTCTCGGGGTTCGGATCTTCTGGGCTGAAATCATCTACCATCTGTTTGACGCCTTCACCAAGTACAGAGAGGACTACAAGAAGGCCAAACAGGACGAGTTCAAGTAGGAAAACACACACACTCCAAAACTGTTTCATGACTGTTCATCAGGCTGAAGATGTCCAGCACTCCTCTCTGACTGTTTCTGTTTCTTCCACATGTCACCAGGCATGTAGCTGTGTTCCCGGCGAAACTACGAGTTCTTCCTCAGTTCATCTTTAACTCCAGAGATCCCATTGTGATGGGAGTTTCTATTGAGGCCGGAGTCCTGCGACAAGGGACGCCGCTCTGCGTCCCCAGTAAAGGGGTAAGATACACACAGAGAGAGTGTGTGTGTATTTATGGTTTTCTACATGATGTAAATTGTGTTCATCTTTATTCATATATGTTGTAGTTTGTGGACATCGGCGTGGTCACCAGCATCGAGATGAATCACAAGGCAGTCGACAGCGCCAAGAAAGGCCAGGAGATCTGCATCAAGATAGAACCCATTCCAGGCGAGTCGCCCAAGATGTACGGCCGCCATTTTGAAGCCACCGACATCATCGTCAGCAAGGTAAGGACACGCCCACACAGTAGGGAGGAGTTTAACATTTTCGGCTTATTTAGAATTGACCAAGAACATGAACTACATGAACATGAAAAATGTCGCTCGTCCGCTGGCATAGTAACAGCTCAGCTGTGAAGGGTAGCGCGTCATCGGCAGAATACAGCAATGATTTAAGAAAGGAAGGAAGAATGGAAGGGAGAGATGAAGAACTAAAGAGAAGAAAAATAGGGAAGAAAGAAAGAACAGAGGGAGAGAGAGAAGGTAAGGGTAAGAATATTATCCTATCTGTTAGAAGTTGAGTTGTTTTAGTTTAGAAAAATCTAAATCTATTGATTCAGTCAATTTTGGGTCAAACCGAGATTTTGGTACAAATATAATTAATTAAATATTAATGCTCTTTTAGAGTCTGTTGTCATTTTGTTTTCACTGTTGATGTTTTTTTTAGTTAAATTGGATTGTGCAGATTGTCATAGGTCATTCAAAAGGCTTTACAGGAAGCAGAAATATATTCATATGAGACGTTAAGAAAAATGGATAATTCCAATAAAAGAAGAAGGAACAATTTTGAGGCCTTCATTTTGGTTCTGGAAATCACTCAAAAATGCTTCTGTAGTTTTTATCTGATTGCTTATTAGTTCTCCTCCTCCTGGTTGGTTTTCATGTATAGTGTTGAGTTTTGCTGACAGTAGCTGGAATAGTTCAGTGAATAGAAACAGTATTGAGTCTGTTGTTGCACTGATGGAATTAGTCTTCCTTGAATTTATCCAGTGAGACATTGAAGCTCAGCTGTGTGTCATTTTTCATTTACAGTAATAAAATCGATGTGTTTCAGATTACGCGGGCGTCCATCGACGCTCTGAAGAACTGGTTCAGAGACGAGATGCAGAAAACTGATTGGCAGTTGATCATGGAACTGAAGAAGACGTTTGAGATCATCTGAGCCGCCTGACAAACACACACATACACACACAGATAAATACCATTAAACACTTTCTCCCTCCGATGATGAGACGACGATGGAAGGACAAAAAAGTAAAGAGCAAAAAGAAAAAAAAGTGTTTTTCTGTGAGAAACTGTTTTTTCCACTGTTGTAAACAGTGATAGTCACACACACACATTCACACACTCAGTATTCCAACGTGCCTGTTCTTCAGCATCAACGTTGTGATAGCTCTTTCCTCTTCTTCTCTGCTCTGATTTGTGGCTGCTGCTTCCTGTCCCAGGCTCCGCCCCCCACCTCCCCAGACTGAGGCTAACGAGCTTTTACTGAGGCCGTCGAGTCAGCTGCCAAAGCAGGTGCATTATGGGATTCTTTTGAGCAGCCCCAGGGCAGGAGGAGGAAAATTGTTTTTTTGTTCTTCTTTTTTTCACAATCATGAAATCGTTGAAGCAGCAACAAGAGAGTCGACTTTAAAGACTTTAAAGAACTGACTCATATTCTTTGTCGGCCATGTTGGAGGGCGAAGGGGGAAAGTTTGACAGAGGATGTCACCTCTGGAAGATTTTAAACACTTGTTGCTGCACCTGCTGATGTAATAAATTCTCATGATTCTGATGAAACGTGCAGATTGAGTTTTCAGTTTCTGCAGTAGAATAACATCTCAACTTTAACAGTGGAAAGATTTGAATTAGATAATGAAGTCTGTTGGTGGGGATATTACAGCTAAAATTAAATTTACACCATTTTTATTCATGTATCAGATGCCTTTTCCCCCGTTTTTGAATTAGAAATCAATATGTGGATCTAATGAAGGGATGATGGCAAATGTGCACTGGATGGACCTGGAAATAAAGTTGCAAACTGCACTTTTGAAAGAAAAAGAAAGAAATGAAACTGCCCTTATTGTCATTTTAATAATAGTTAAAGCAAAGTCTGAGCCAATCCTGCAATGAAGAACATTTTCCATTTTCTTCAGAAAAACAGCTGAAATCACAAAATCATTTTAACTCAAATGCAAAGTTCTAAGTTGCAATTTTATTTTTGTGTTTAAGATGCAATGATGATTTTGACTTATTGGCTATAATTATATTTTATTTATTTGGCAATAATATGGCATTTTGAAACATAAAAATTCAGTTTAAAATATATATTTTCTCATACAGAAACTGAAAATTAGAATTCTATTTGATTCATTTTAATATTGGCAGCCACAGAAATAATATAGTGTTGACATAATCTGAAGCATTTAAATTCTGGTGGCTAAAGTAACCAAATCTGAAACGACGTTACCACCTTTGTGTAGTAAAATCAGACTTTCAAACAAAAACAAAAGCTAGAATTACACCGCCTGTGTCGTTTTTTGCGACTTCCTAGCTTCAGAATGTAAATGTGAGCATAAAGATATGTATTCAGTTCTCTGTCCTGAGGATGGCCTTTAGAAAAGGTGATGGAGTCATTCAATCTAAAGGGTTTGTCATCTGTGGAGAAGAGGACATTTTTAACATTGAATAGAATGAGTTATAAAGTGCATAAAAGAACCAAAAGTGTTGAAAGGTAAAGTAACTGACTTAAGTACCTTCTCATAATTTCTGGGTTCATGTTTAAAAATATTAAATCTTAACTCAACTCCACAACTCACTAGTGGATTTGAAAGGCATTCAACGTATTTTCCTCAAAAAGATTGTCAAAATCACACAGTCTATGGTATATTTCATTAAAATGACTATTCTGCTTGTTTCAATCAAACTGGCCAAAAATAATCCCTTTGCATTAAATCCTGTGTTCCTCAGCACTGCTGGGAAGTCATGACCGAGTAATTTGACATAAATTCTGTGAAAAACCAACTGCGGTTACACCACCCACTTTGTAACGGTTGTAAAAATGTATGTCTTGCAATGTCCTCCCCTTTTTTCAATACTGACAACACTTGAGTGTTTTCACTTTTCTATGCTTTTTAGAATCCAACTGAATGTGAATGTGACGGGAGCAAAAAACGCCCAGAAACTGCATTGAGTTCAGAAAGTTAAGTTGACTCCATTCTAAAAGTAGAATATGACAGAATATCAGGTGGTGGCGGGGATGAAGAGTCCATGAAGGTCCATGTGGACGCTGACCGGGATGGTGGCTCGGCCAATTTCATTAAGATTTTTGGCATCAAGGACGAGCATGAATGGAGAGATGTTTGGATCCGGAGAGATGACAGATGATAAGATTACCCCTGCAAGAAGAAGGAAACAAAAGGTTAGACCTCGGGAAGTTTGATGTCATCTGTTTTTGTGAAGAATTAATAGTGATGGACTCACCATCGTCTTCCTCCACTGCTCCGGGAGACAAAACAAACACCGGCTCTGAAGGGTAGCAGGACTCCTGTTGCCACTCCATGTGTTTCCTGGTGACGGTGTCAAACTTGGCAATCTGTTGGACAGGATAGAGATAAAGATGAGGTTATCCAGGTTTAGTCCATGGAATAGGAGTCAGTTTGGTCCACTATTGGATGGATGGTCATGAAATTTGGTTCAGGTATTCGTTCATACTGTATCTTTCAGACTTTTCTCCTTAATAAGTTATGCTACTTGGCAATAGAGCTACACACAGCTGCAATCAACCTAAAAACAATAAATAACAAATATGACAGTACAGTGGTGCACCAAGGGCACACTTCTAAATCACAAACAACTCAAATAAATATACAGAAAATATTACACGTGCCCTTTACAGACTCTCCACCTCAGTTCATTTGGCACTGAACTGATTTCACTCCAACCAAACATGTTAGGTAATATGAAAGTCAGAGGACCAAAGTGAACCGGCTGACCAACATCAGCTTCCATGTAATCCTGCTGCAGTTGATTGATCATTGATTCATTATTAAAAGAGTGTTTAGGATATTGATAGTATATGCAGCCTGAAGTGTTTTACCTTGTTGGGATAAGGAGACCACTCCACCCTGGAACCGTAGAAGTATCTGTACTTTTTAGTGTTGAAGTTGTAGTTGATCCCTGGCAGCTCCAGACCTGAGGAGGAGTCATTAGTTCAAGAGGATTAAACTGTGAAAATCAAACACAGATAATGTAACAGTAATAAGATAATGAACCTTCAAACAGAATGTCTGGTTTGCAGTAGACAGAGCCGTCCTCCTGTATCACTGCCTGGGCCGTCGTGTCTGTCAGAGTCACCAAATTATGTCCTCTGGGAGATTTCTGCAGAGCACATTACAACAAAGTCTTCATGAAGATCAAGTGGAAATGAATGGGATTCAGGCTGTGTTTTAGTCTGTACCTTGTTGACACTGAGCGGCAAGACGAACCTCTGGCAAACCGGCAGGGTGAAGTTTTTGTGGGACTGGACGAAGCTGCTGCTGTCCTGTCTCAAGTTGTCCATGTAGAACATGTTGTACAGGTTGCTGTCCTTGTAGCAGATTAGGTCAAACACCAAGTGGTCGTCATCCTCATATGCGTTGATGTGGTGAAAAACCACAAGGCTGTCCCCATAGAAACGAGTGGACACTGCATTTCCTGTTGTTCTGTTGATGACGTGAAACAAGGTCTGGGAAGGAACGCACGAAAATGTTATTTATATTTATGTTGTGTTTTAACATGATATTTATGATAATATACCCATCATAGTAAATCAGTGCTGTGTTTCTCTCAGTTTGTTTTTTAGTCTTTTTGTCACCTCATGATAAAAAATGACCTAACTTTCAAGTTACAATATTTAGTTTTTTGTCATTTTTTTGACTTAGGTTCTACAAAGTTTATTTTGTTTATTGATTTCCAGTTTATTGATTACCAACCATGATGAGTGCAGTATGCAATCATGAAACTTTACAGGCGTGAAATTGAAATCTGAAGATGGGTGTGGTCTGAGCAAGTGTTCCAAAAGTAAGGGATGAGGAAGTAAAGTGGTCATTGGGCTGCTTTGGCTCAGCTGTCGTCCACTTATCAGCTTTGGTCCTTGTTGATAATGAAGCCCAAATCCCTCCCACTGGCTGTTCCATTGGGGTGTGATTGGTTAATGAGATGGTGGCTTCTTGCATGGTAGTCATCACTATGAATGTCAGTGTGAATGGGTGAATGCTGGCTCTATTTTTAATTGTCATTGATTAGCTGGAAACCATCATCATTGTTCTGTGAACACTTACAATGTCATCCTTGTCGAATTTAAGGCAGCTTCCCCAGCTGATCCCTCTGAAGTAGGCGGTGGCCAGTTTGACTATGTCCAATTTATAGGGCTGCTCCACAAACACGATGTAGTTTTCAGTCATGCCGAAGCTGTGGAAGTAGCTCGGGAACAGAGTGGAGCGAAACGGAATCGAACAGACCTGCTGAACCTTCCTCAGCGCCGGCTTCTTCTTTTCCTTATCTGAAACATAACAGAAAACGTAATGGTGAGAAGCAGGTTCAAAGTACAGCCTGTCTCCGGTTTGGTGTCACAAAAAGCTCTCATTTGTTGTTTGTGCATCATTTTTTTAGTAGCTACCTAAAATGTCTTAATAGTTATTGGATGGATGGAGTATTCTGTGAGTTTTCTTCTATCAGTTTAAAATTTCAATATGTCCAATATTTTAGTTTAGTTCCATCAGCCTCAGCTGGACCTCATGCATTTGTAGTCCTTCGATGATTTAAAGGACATTTGTTTGATTTTTGTGACATAGAACATTGTTTGCCTTTTGTATCATTCTCGTTTCATTTATTGAGTTGAATTTAATATAATTATCTAATGCGGTATTTGCAGTATCGTAGATCAATCATACATATTGCTGTAATAATAATATACATTAGATAAAGGCAACTTTATTGCTGTAAAATACTATAAGACATAAAAGTTCTTGATCCTCCAACAATCAACATGCCCTACATCTTGTAAGTTTTTCAGCACACTGACAGACCACGTACCTGAAGCATCAGCTGGGACTTTGAAGATGACATATTTTGGCCGACCGAGGCCCATGATGGCGGTGCCCATGTTGTAGGTGTTGCCTTCGTTGTCGTAATGAGGGTGAGCCGTTGCCAGGTTCAGAGCAATGTGGTTCCTGTAGTTTATCTAGAATTTGTCAATGAGTGTGTGATCAGTTTGAGGAGGCGTTTTTACCAGATCAGTACATGGGAGCATTTAGGAGACGGGTGGAGACTAACTCACCCTGCCAACAGTTTCCAGGGTAGCAGGATCAATCTGGTTCATATAGTTAATCTCAGAGGAGGCGTAGTAGTCCTGACCATAACGGATGATGCTGATCAGGTTGTTGTCGGTGAAGTCAGGGATGATGTTGCAGAGGTGTGAGAATGCTCTAATGAGAGTGTCAGAGGTATTGATGGGTTTTACTGTTTGTGCTTTCACGCCAACTTCATGAAGCCATAAAATCAACGAAGCTCCACCTGTATAACTTTACCTCCAATAATTCAAAAACAAATCGCAGATGATCTTTACCTGGAAAAGATGTTTTTGCAGGGATCTGGGTATGCCATGGTTCCAAACTCAGAGACGACAATCTTGTCGGCATCCAGGTTCTTTTTGTAGGTTTCACTCCTCAGAAACTTACTTCTATAAGTCACCTCGCCTGAAACAACATCACAACTGTAAACACCTGCAACCATAGCAGGTACCAAGTCTCTCATTTTGATCCTCTTGATTTTGTCATCGGTGTGGGGGAGTCTCACCGTTGCAGAAGGTGAAGCTGTGGATTAGCGACATCCCGTCAAACCAGTGATTGTACTGAGAGCTGCCCACAGAAAAAAGACCGGGCCCGTTCCTAAGCAGAGTGCCCTGCAGCCATAATGGGATGGATCCTGCAGTTCAAAGGTCACACACAGGTTATGGTCAATGACATATTCCTGTAGTGTTAAATACATGACTGAAAACCACTTTTTCTTTCTAATTCACTAAGACTGAAAACATCAGTAAAAACGTGCACACTGAAATACGTGGGTCAGGCATGTGTAGGATTGTTCATCTTTGTGAAGGTCTGCGCTCTGATAAGTATCATACTAGTTGATTAATTTAGTCAATAATGGAGAAATGTAATCAGGTAGAAATGATGCTCGCCTGACTGGATCACCAGTACATAACATTTTTAATTTGTAATAATTTGCAAGTATTATTAGCTAAATGCACCCTCAGGGTGTTATTTAATATTTTTGGACATTTTACACACGTTTGGCATTGCTTTCTATGAGTGCATCCTTTATACTTTTAGTTGTATAATTTGTTGTTATGCTTAGAATAAACCATCCCTTTTTTTTTTACAACTGCTCTATATATATATATATATATAAGGGTCGCAGGGGGGCTGAAGTCTACCCCAGCTGACTTTGGGTGAGAGGCAGAGTACACCGTGTACAAGTCATCACAGGGTCACTTTCATAGCTACAGGAAATTTAGAGCATGTTTTTGCTGGTGGCAGGAAGCCGGAGAAGCCGGAGGGAACCCACACAGACATGGGGAGAACATGTAAACTCCACACAGAACAGCCCCAGGTCCTCAGCTGGATTTGAACCCAGGACCTTCTTGCTGAGAGGCAACAGTGTTAATCTATTATTCTTAGAATGATAGGCTTGCTGATGTACATAATTCTGCAATCTAACTTTCTTTGTTTTTTCTCTATTGAATTCAATGCATAGCCTAAAAACTGAAAACCAGCAGATGTTTTTTCACATCTGTATGAATTATCTGAGACAGTCAAACTCACCTGTCACTTGAGCTGTCACAGGCTCCGGAGTCTCCAATCCATTTTTTCCAAATACTGACTCCATGTTTCCCTCCTGATTTACGATCCTTGTATATTTCCCAAAGTGCACTGCCTCAGCCGCACCGACAACTCTGCACACTGACACAGTTGCTGATCTTATGAAGCTTCTGTTGTTCTACGTGATGTTCTTGAAAACTAAGCATGTCATATAGATCTTTTATGGTTACGTAACCGGTCTGCTCTGGACTTCGCTCCTCACTGGTTTTCAAAATAAAAGCCTGCATGGTGGTCCTGTTTTTTTTCCAGTGCAGACAGTGAACAATGCTAGTAGATAATACTCATTATTATTTGGTAAATTCACTTAATTAGTCCAGCAAGAGTTGCTATAAGATGTTAACAAGCCAAGTATAAAATATGCTGCTGGATGCATCCTTGAACATGACTATCTGTGATGATAACAAACAGGGTGTTGTGACAAATCTTTACATTACATTATCACCTGTCTATCTGACAGCTGTGAAACTCCCTGCAGTTAAATTATATCACTAAATGTTCATACCGTTTTGTTTTGTAGATATTTCAAAATAGTCCATGTTGAGCCTTTAAGATGCAGTATTTAATTTTACAAGTACAAAGTGTAAACAGTCTTTCAAATCTATTTATTTAAATGGAAATTATTTTTTTTATTTATGATAAATTTATTATACATTTTTTATTATTTTATTATGCAGCTTTGAAGTACTATATGTCAAAATATATCTGATGCCACCAAATACTATTTTTATTATTGATTAATCTGCAGATTATTTTCTCAAGGAATACTTTTCTCAGAAATATATTGGATTGTAAATGTAATAAGATAAATTCACAACTTTAACTATCTTGATTTTATGTTTGAATGAAATGTCAGCAGATATGAGAGTGACCCTCAGACTTGTGAGCTGTATCTCTGACTATAATTGGTTAGATTAGTTTATTGCTTTACAGTCGCTGCTATCAGTTTGCAGGTCATAGTACTTTAACACTATGTCCCATAAGCTACTGACCCTAAAACAGTGTTAATTTAGATTTAACTCTGAAGGCAACATCATGCCACGGTCATTATGTTTAATGCCCACAATCTGAGAGCCGAGTTCATGTGCTATTTGAGCTTTGAGTCAGCGTTATATTACAGTATACCATGAAAATGGCACAGACCACCAAAAACCACTGCAATACATACAGCTGGAAGCAACATTATTCAACCCCCATTGTATATTATGTCGATGGGCAAAGTACACTATATATGAGGTGTTTGCAATCATCAAACCAATACAGCAGGAGGCCTTTTCCCATGAGGAAAGAGATTCCTCAGGAACTCTGCCAGAAGCTGGTGTCTGGATCTGCATCATGTTTGCAGCAGGTCATAGCAGCTAAAGGGTCTACAAAGAACCAGAGATGCTGGACATTAAGGGTTGGATCACTTAGAGACTGCAGTAAAAGTAGCATTTTGTGTTATATTTGGAAAATAACCGTTGCAATATGTGTTCTAATGAATTATTTAAACTGTTATTTTTTTTATTTGGCTATTGCAAACAGCTGATAAACAGTTAGCAAAAAACGTAACCCGACAGGGACTGGGTAAATTTGCTTTGAACCGTTCTAACGTAGACTAACACACAAAGGAAAAATACAGATAGTTTTGGATGAAAAATGAAGTTTATTACAAACAACGACAGAGAGCTGTTAGCAGTCAGTTAGCAGCTGTTAGTTCTGTACAAATAACACTGTTTGATTGGTTAGTTGAGTTTGCCAATCGGCAACAAGGCTTGGTCTCAAACAGCACCCTGCGCCCTCTGTAATGCTCTATTTTCCACCCTAAACCTGCCACAGTACACTACTTTCCACCTTAAACCTTACGTGTGCACTACTTTCTACAATACATCCTGCATGGTGCCCTCCTATTGTGTGCTATTTTCCACCTTAAACCCTGCTTAGTGCACTCCCTTCCCTCATAAACCCTTCATAGTGCGCTATATTTGGAGTTGAAACTTGTACTAGTGGGCCACATTTAAAAAGCACATTAAAATCTTCCTTAGTTCACTTTGATGCATGCTATACTCTTATACCCCCCATAGTGCACTACGTTCCACCTTAAACTCTTCATAATGCACTCTTTCCTCTTTACAAAGTGACCTACCACCATCTTGTGCCCTTTGTAGTGCACTACAATCCATCCTAAACCCTTCTGGTGCACTCCAAGTTCACAAGTTGCATTTTTTTTATGTTGGATCCCATAAACAAAACATTTCTTGGTTTTCTACACTTTTTTGCATTCCCAATCACAACATTTATATGTTGACAACAAAATTATTTTCCATACATGAAAAGGGGACAGGTAGTATCATTTTTTTAGTGTCATTCATCTGACCAATGATGTGTTCATGTTATGTGGGATGAGAAAGACAGCTTTAAAATGCTCATTGCAGAGTTTGTTGTAATGAAGATACTGTTTGACCAGTAAAGCACTCTATCCATGCTTCTACAGGCACTTCTGTGTTATTTAGTGCCACCTTGGATATAAAAGAGCCTTTAATTTTGAGATTTGTTGGTTGTTAGTGTGAACAATATTTACATGTCAGGAACTAATAACTCCCACATGACATGAATACCGCATTAAACAATTAAATGCAACACACGCTGGCCACATCATGTAACATCTCACAATTTGCTACCATCTCTGATATAAATTTATACGACGCCAATGTGCAACAGCAAATATGTTTGGAATATGTTTTAGTCAAAACAATGAAGATATGTGTTGAATGAATTATGAAATGAAGTGTATCCGTAATGCTTGTCACCACGATCCACCTTCAGACGTCACCGTGTGACAGTTGGATAAAATTGGTGTAGTTTTGTGTGTGTTTTATCAAGTCACAGGAAAAGTGGTCACTCCAAATTTTTAATAAATTAAGTGATTCCTTGTGACAGGCCTACCATTGTGTTGCTAAGTGTAAATAAATTATTCCCCCTCGAGAACCTCTTGGGGCTCCAGTCTCCACTTTGAAAACCAGTGCATTAATTAATGTATAAACATGATCTAAATGTAACCTGCCAAGACACAATAACTTCAATCTGTAAGGATCTTACATGATAACACACATGAGACACTAGTTATTTTTAAGCCATCAGCTTGCAGCACCAGTGTGTGTTGCCCTTAACACAACCAACGCCAAACATTTGATCTATTTTGTTTCAAAAATGCAACCTCGTGAGTTTGATTTAAAGGCAGCGTACCACCTTATACCTTTTATAGTTTGCTATTTCTCTCCCTACACCCTTCATAGTGCACTACGTCCTTACGTCACCCCCTTCCGTAGTGCACTTGACAGGCTGCGTAGCTCCTTAAGGACCGGGGTGTTGTCTGAGAATGGCACCAGAGAAACCAGAGAGAGAGAGAGAGAGATTAAGAGGTAGAGAGAGAGAGAGAGACAGGTAGAGAGACAAAAAGAGAGCATGTTGAAGGTTACAGCCTCAGGTTTAGTAGAAACAGACAGTCACAGTCTGTCAGACAGACGGGCGGACAGAGAGACAGACAGTTTCAGTGTCCGCAGCTAGTGGAGGTCTGGTCTATATACAGAAACAAGAAATGCATAATCAGAATATCCAAACTAACCAGAGGTGGAGAGGGGTGAGGGAGAGAGGAAAGGAGAAGGAGGGGAGGAAGGAAGGTGGGACGGCAGCTCTGGTTCACTAAAAAGACAAAAAACGGGTGTCACCGCAAACACATGGCGACGCTACACTGTCTGTGGAAAAACACACATCCACACCCACTCACATTCAAACACACACACAGGATGGCATCACACACACACACACACACACACACACACACACACACACACACACACACACACGCTCTCTCTCTGACGCACAAACATTAATATGACAAACAGTTTTTTTCTATTCAGGTGAAAAACAGATTCTATAATTCTTAATTATCATACTCATCATAATTAATCATCTTTATCATAGCAGTGTTGTGTGTATGGAGTGTGTGTCCTCAGTCCGTTTATACACACTATTAACAGGATGTCACGCAGAGAGCTCAGTTCTGATTGGCTTACGGGTCTTTTCACCTCTTCTGTTCCAGGAGCCTTTTATTTTTATTTTTTTAATTGTCTCTTGTTGCTAGGCAACTGCAGCTTCCTGGAATCACAGTTTGTTGTTGGTGGTGATGATGATGATGTGGTCTTCCTTCCACTGATCCACAAGAAACAGTTTATGCTGTCATCAGAATGTGATTGGTTGCTCAGGGCAGTAAACTGGAGGCCGACCTGACGGCATCGTCTGATTGGACGAGATGAAGACAAAAGTGGCTGAATTTTGAAGCACCAGGAAGTAGGGAGAATATTAACAGTACCTGCTGCTGGGTGTGTGTGTGTGTGTGTGTGTGTGTGTGTGTGTGTGTGTGTGTGTGTGTGTGTGTGTGTGTGTGTGTGTGTGTGTGTGTGTGTAATTATCCCTTTAATACTGGCAGATAATCAGGGCTTAAAGTGTGTTAGGAAACATTTAAGAATATGGAGCCTTAAGGATGGTCGGGACCCTCCAGCACGCAGCAAGGTGAATCTGAGAGGATAAACGTGATGGACAAACATGTTCTACTACATACTTTGCTTTGTGTTTGTTTGTTTTTTGCTTTTTAATCATTGGGTGCAGCCCTACTCTTTACAGACGGACAGAAATACATCATGAATGAGAAGAGAGCCGCCATTCCTGATCCTAAAGTTTAGTTTCCATTCATAGACAGTCACTCTCTGGTTTCAGCTTCTCATATGGAACCATTTGGGGTTTTTTCCTCTGCGTTCAAATCTTTTCATTTGGACTCTTTGTCACTTAAAAAAAAGCTTTTTGAAGACGACAAATTGGGGTTCAGGAAATTGTGATGGCATTTTTCACTATTTTCTGACATCTTATAGTATAAACTATTAATAAATAATGAAAAACACCAATGATGGTGCTAAAGGAAACCTCTGGATTCAACCTCTGTTGAATCTTAATGTGGTCAATTCATTTCATGTCCAATAGTTGTTGAGATTTTTTGGGTTATTAATGTGTTTCCATCACCATTTAAGGCTCTACTTTTAACAGCCCATCATTACAGCATGTCCCAACATGCCTTTAGCCCTATTAGCTTGCAGTATTTGAAGTAAGTGTGTGTGGTAGTAGGAGCAAACCAGACCCTGCTGTCAGTGTGTTTTTGTATGTGTCAGTGTGTTTTGAGCACGCTGCGTGGCACCCAGCCCTCAGCGGCCGGCGAGTCGCTGTTGGCCGGTCGGTAAACCAGACTCTGACCCTGCTGGTTGGATGCCAGAATCTGAACCTTCTCCCCCCGAAACACAGAGATCTCGTCCTCCCGCACTGCTACGAAGTCCTGCAGCACTAGCACCAGCTCCTGAGGAGTCAAAGGTCACATAATCAAAAACAATCTCCCTTTTAGCTCCAAAATAAAATTTAAAAATTAAGGAGCTCATCCAGGAACAAAATAAGGATAGGGAATCCAAACCTGGTCATCCTGCTCGCTGTCAGGAGGAGGCTGTGGAGCGTGGCCATTGGGTGTGGGTGGGACTGAAGGCGGTCGCCCTGACGACAGAGGGCGGTTCACAGAGATCCCACCCTCCTTCCTCTGGTACTCAATAGGAGACTGAAGAGCTGTAGACACAGAAATAGGATCAGATTCAGGTTCAACTAAGCCAGATCAAAATCAGATGTAAACACTGTAAGTGGTCTTTCGAATCCTAAGACGTGTCAGAGAAAAATGAGAATGAAGGTGACTTATGTAAAGTAAAGGATGCTCTGGGGAGATTCAAGGATGATTCAGGGAGACTTAAGAATAAGTTAATGTCCAGAAAGTTTTGGGGGGAGATTTAAGAATATATTCACCTGACAGGAAGTTGTTCTGGGCGTCCAGCAGGGTGGCGATGGTCTCCACCCAGGTCATCTTGATGCTAGTGGAGGACGCCTGCAGTGTGAAGCGCTCCGCTGAGCCACGAGACCACAGCACAAACTTACAGGGATCTCCATCCACACTGTCCTGCATTGCCAGGTAAGTCACCTGATCACACACAAAAATGATACCATTATTCCCAGCATAATCCAGGCTATCATAGATCCATGTGTTGAAGCAGTAATAACTGGTCTAACCTTGATGCTGTTCTTGAACTGGTATCCCGGGTTGTTTGATCCTTTACGCAGCAGTTCGCTGAAAATGATGATCTGCTCGAACAGGAAAACTCTGCGCTCTTTACTGCGGGACAGGACTCCTCCATCCTGCTCCCAAACACAAAACGTCTCCTGCTGCAGGAGCTTCCCCTGAGCCATCAACTTCCCCTGGATGACAACAAGTGAGGACAGAGAGACGGGTAAGGATCTTTGTAATGTTTCATCTTGCAGCAGCTGGTGCTAATGATGATGATGGTTCATAAAAAATGTTTGATGACCGCAGCTTTAAAAAGATGTCTCTACAGTTTACAGCTCCGACCACAGACAGGTAGACAGACAGGTAGACAGACAGGTGTACCTCGTATCCCTGCAGACGTCCCAGGTTCATCATGTCGTTGCAGCGTTTAGGTACCAATGACATCAGCTCCAGGGCTTTCTGTTTCCACACACATGCACATAGTTGTTAAATATTACTGAAGTGTACAAGGCAATGCTTCACCATCCTACCTAAATAATTTAACATCATCATCACCATGACAACACCAGCATCATATCATCTAACTACTGCTTTAAAAATGCATGAGATCAAGTATAAATGAACTTTTGTGTCGTTTGTTCAAGTAAACGTTTGATTCATGATGGTGCACTGAGCTGTGAGGGCTCTTTACTGCCCCCCCGAGGCAGCAGAGGTACTTAAATCCCATTGGCCACAGAGGCCAGCACTGATTTGGACAAGCCACACACACATTACACTTTATTTTTAGTGTTTTTAAACAGTTAAACAGTCCTTTGCTTTTAAAAGCAGAAAGACCTAAAGAAGGAGGACTAAATGTTTGTCTGGTGGTCTTTCCTCCCTTCATGAGCTTCTCTGTTCTGTGGTGGAGTGACAATTTCCACCATCTGATCCCAGTGCAGGGTTCTTAGGAGTTTAACCTCGACTACAACTCACCTCTATCTCTTCACAGTCGAGTCCTGCTTTGGACGTATATTTGAGAAAATCCTGAGGAAGAATGAATAAAGAATAATAATGTTGATGTGTCACCAGCAGATGTGGACAGAAGCTTCACTGAACAAGTCGTCACAGACCTTTAACAGCAGTTGGTACTTGGTGATTCTCTGGATGGGTTTGATCAGATAATCACTGATGGACATCCTGCAGCTGATCTCATGCTGGATCTCCT
The DNA here is from genome assembly GCA_037577475.1 of Chaunax sp. Z400. Lineage (NCBI taxonomy): Eukaryota > Metazoa > Chordata > Actinopteri > Lophiiformes > Chaunacidae > Chaunax > Chaunax sp. Z400. The sequence goes on from CM075205.1 coordinate 11,182,641, forward strand.
GTAGACGGACAGACAGACGGACAGACAGGCGGACAGACAGACAGACGGACAGACAGACAGACATATGGACAGACAGACAGACGGACAGACAGCAGGGAACAAATTTGTATCAGACTTTCTTGCAACTTGTTTGCTTTTAGTTAAACAGTGTTGCCCCTTCAAGAGGAAATCTGCTTTTGACAGAATTATTATATTATTATACACTAGCCACTATAGATAAATTGGCTCGTTGTCAGACAGAAATTTAATCAGTAACTATTTGGATAAAAAGGTGGATAATTTCTCCAATATGAGAATTGAGCTTTCTTCAGTTTTATATTTTAGAATGATTATCTTCAGGGTCACTTGGACAAAATGAGGCATTTTTAGGTTGTCACCCTCATACTTCACATTTTTGTAACTTAAAAAAGACAACTGAACATTCATGAACGTAAGTAAATAAACCTACACATTACTTTCTTTATTGTTATGTTTTGTTTTATTAAGAAAGTTGAAGTGTTGCGTTACCTCAAAGAAGTTCTCGTACTCGATGACGATGAACTCTGACCTCGGCTTGTTCTGACAGTAAACCACGTACATGTGGAGACGACGCTCCTGCAGCCCACAGACACACACACACACACACAGACACACACACAGACACACACACACACACACACACACACAGACACACACACACACACACACAGACACACACACACACACACAGACACACACACACACACACAGACACACACACACACAGACACACAGACACACACACACACACAGACACACAGACACACACACAGACACACACAGACACACAGACACACACAGACACACAGACACACACACACACAGACACACACACACACACACAGACACACACACACAGACACACACACACAGACACACACACACACACACAGACACACACACACAGACACACACACACACACACACACACACACACACACACACACACACACACACACACACACACACGCACACACACACGCACACACACAGACAATCATATGCATTTAAAACTGCTTGTCTTTTTCATGAATATCTGTAACATCCAGTATACTGTTGTCATTTGTTGTCTGTTGTTCCGCCTTTTAAAACGTTGAAGTGAAAATTATTGCTAATGGCTCACATGTCTGATGAAGAGGTCGGCCAGCAGGTCATGATTCTGAACACAACGCTCCAACTCCACCAGGAAGAAACTGAAATAAAACACACACAATGAGTCTGAGGGTGTGTGACGTGAAAGACAGGCTGTTTCATTGATGTGTGTGTGACTGACTCGCGGTGCCAGTCGTAGATCTGCTGTATGTTGCCAAAGACGATCTTATCTTTTCCTCTCATGTCCTCTGGAATCCCTCTGACCTCCAACCTGGACATGAAGCCCTGAGAGACACACAGACAGAACACATGTCACCTGTGCAACTTTTTAAACACAACATTTGTGCCACAAAAAAGCAAATTTCTAACTTTAGTTGATTTGATCGTTTTGCAAATGAAACTGATAGCTGATAAACCGTTAAAACAATAATATGAGCTAGACTACGAAGCTTAAGACTTACCTCCACAATCACACCCAGGTCTTTCACGTAGTCCTTCTCTGATTGGATCATCTCATTAACCACAAACCTGCACACACAGACTCAAAGTTTACTTTAAATCATTTTAAATATTCACACGGATCGTAACGTTGTTAGGAGAGTGTTTGTGTCTTACATTCGTCCTCTCAGTGCTTTATTTCGCTGTTCAGTGTCTGACTCATTGGAGCCCTGATCTGAGTCCAGGGCCTGGAGAGAAAGATGTTCAAACACAAAACAAAGTCCAGACAATTAGGGCTGACCGTTGAAATCAGGGTGTGAAAAGCCGTGTGGATTCCACACAGACGCATTATTTAAAAACCAATTCCATCCTTGTCAACACCCCCCAATTACCTCAGGGTTGTTTGGGTCTTTGATGATCTGCATGGGAGGTGGTAAGGGGGTGTGGCTTTCTTCCTCAGGCTCCTCCTCCCCTCCACTCTGTGCCGCCTCCTCCTTTCTCGCCTTCTGCAGAAACAGAAACTACTACTGTATCTTTTGTGTCTTTATCGTCTGTGCGTATGTGTGTGCCTTGTGTGTTTGTGTACCATTTGTGCGTTGCCAGTAAGTGGTGCGGTCAGCTCCGACCTGTTGTCCCGCCTCCTGGTTCTGATTGGAGGTTTCTTCTGTCCGTCCGCCTTTCCCTGACTCAGCCTTCGGACAGGACTGGTCAACCAGCGCTGCAAACAAACACACAATTACCATGAATGAAAGTATATAGTCAAGTAGTAAGTTACTTTTTTAATTATTTTTTGAACATTTATTAAAACAACATCCTTGACAAGAAGTCTCACAACACTTTTCTGTTCCTCTGTACTTCCAGCTGTTACCTTCAAGGTGTTTCCGGTTGCAGAGACGCCGCGTTTTGGCCCTGGAGAGCCAACAGCGCCCCCTGGAGCCCCACCTACTCCAAACACTGTGGGGGAGGTGGCACCTGAGGGAGGAAAACACAGAGGCGTGAACAGCGTAATGATGCAATCACTGCACATCAGGATGGTGAGTAAATTTAGTGATGATTGTTATCTCACTTTGGCTGGTCTGAGTCTGGAGCCCCGAACCTTCAGAGCTGTGCAAATTAGAGTCTGCAGAATAGAAACAGATACTTGAGAATAACTTAAAATATAAAGACAATAAGAGGAGAATACACAGACAAAAAAATGTATAAGAGTTGGACATCAGTGATAATGATGAGATTAGGTCAGTGGAATGTGGTAATGTTTACTGGAGAAGGGATTGAGAGCTGTTGCATCTAATTTACTATAATGTCATCACACATAATCCTTCCTTCTTCTTTCCACACATGAGCAAGAAATCTAAGTGTGGACTAAATCTCCAACACACATTGCATATGAACACACAGAAAGTCCAACTACAGCAGTAAACTGACTGTCAACTGTCTGATACTGAAATGCTTGTAAACATGTGGCGGAAAGTAATTAAGAACATTTACTCAGGAATGGCAGTGAAGTACTTAAGCATTACAATTACATCTCTGGGGGAAATGTTGTACTTTTAATTAACTACATTTATGTAACAGCTTAAGTTTCTTTGAATTTACCAAAAATCAATGATACATTTTTTTATCATATTGAATCTCTGCTGGGATTCGTGTGATGAATAATATAGTTTTTAAGAGTTTTACAAGAGTAGAGTCAGTGAAGTTCTGAGAAATTTTTTATTTTGTTGCACATTATAAAATAATTTGCATGGTGAATGCTTTTACTTTTGATAAATACATTTTGCAGGTATTATGTACTTTCACTCAAATTCATTTTGAACTGCTGGACTACAGAGTATTTTTGCACTGTTGATATTTTCACATGAGTGAAGGACCTGAGTATTTCTTCCACCACTGATGTAAATCATTCAAAGAACAGCTGACAGAGGGTGAGGCAAATAAAATAAGAGACAGGCAGTTCTTCCTGTCTTCTACTTTTCAAGTGAGTGACTTCCTGCAGACTGAACTCACAATACACTGTGTGCAGGTGTGGTATGTATGACTGATAAAAAAACCTGCATGTCCTGTTCAACAAAATCCCACACTGTATATACACATTAGTAAAATTCCCACAGGGCTATTAGGTATGATATTAATAGTTTGTTATTTTGAGTTTTACTATAATGGTAGAGAGACAATAAAACAGACTGACAGAGAGAGAGAGAGAGCAACAGGTCAACACTGGTCACCTTGTTCTATCACTCATTAACCAACACATGTTTCCACTCTCTCATCGCCTCTCTTTCATTTCTTAACCCACCTCGCTCGTCCTGTCCCTCTCCTACAATCCACTCCCAAATAGGAGAACGATCCCAGCATGCACCTCTGCCTCGCCACATACTTTAACATCAATCCATTCAGTAGAAAATGAGAAACAAAATATGACATGAAGAGACAGAGGTTTCTCTCTCCAGTCAGAGAAACTACTGTCAGAGGTCTATGGAGGTGGGGCTACCCTATGAGGGCGGGGTTAGATGTGTGGGTGTGGCTAACATAATAAGAATTTATTCCAGTAGTTTCATTATGCAATACCAAATACTAAATTAAATAGAATATTTTTAAAATATAATTCAGAATAAAATAAGACAAACTAAGACATAATAGTTACAAGATAGTAAGTAAAACTTAAAAACCAAAGATATTTTAGTTTTAATTAAAGACTATAGAAAAGTCTTGTTGATACAATAAAAAATTAAAAGAAATGTAAAATAAAATTAAAGTGAAATACATTTGACAAGATAAAAAAATACAGAATATAATTAATAAAATGATGTAGAACAAATTAAAATCCTGTAAGATATAGAATATGAGCATAAGTGAAGAATATGAAACAGTATACCATGAAGTAAAATAAAACAAAATTCATCAGAGTGGACCTGAAAACAAGGACTTTATTTTTAAACTGAAGCTCCCATTGTTTCGTGACTGGGAAGAAGACACAGCAGGTAGTCAGGATGTTAAACTGTAGATTCCTGTTGAGTCTGAAACTCCTTCAGGTCAATGTTTAACCCTGAAACTGTCTCACCTCTGGATGTGTGTGTGTTTGTGTGAGAGGGAGACATCTTTGCCAACCAGATTACAGGACTGACACAAAGTTTCCCTCTCACACTGAGACAGTCACTGTCATAGTTAAGCTACATAAACTCTCCTTAAATGTACAAATCAGTTCTAAAACACCATGTTAAATGTTTCAAATCAGCACTGAACACCAAAACACTTCAATTGGTTCCTTTTTTAATTTAATGACATCAACATTAGGGCTGGATATAACTTTAAAAAGCATCAGGATACCAGTACTAACATTAATACCCTTAAAGTGATACTAATACCAATACTTAGTCCATGCTTGATGAGTATTATGTTTATCAGACATCACAGGTATGTAGTATTGCCATACTTTCAAATGTTTTGTGGGCTGAACAGCCAACTCTGGCAGATACACTGTCAAATTCACCAAACCACAAACTGTTTGGGAAAAGTAATTATTATATCTATATAACTTCAATATATGGTAACTGCAGATTACAAGTAATTTGGACAATGTAGTTAATTTTCTAAACAAATCTGTATTTAAATATTTCGGGGGCACAAAGAGAAAAAAAGAGAGAGGGAGACAGGATCTCAGGCATCACCACTTAACTCACGAACATGGTGAACATGGGCTGAGGATGTTTAAGGTTTGCCCTGTTTAAACAGGAAGTGACATAGGTCAAACATGGGAGGTGCTGCAGCAGCGGCAGATGTTGGATGAGGTAAAAAGACAACATAAAATAAATCAGATATGTTGATACGTTCCTGGGAGAGGGAGATCAATGGGGATGATAGAAAACATGGTGTGAATGTGGAGAAACATAATCAATAAGCACGATCAGCCACACTACGATCGGTTCACCTCTACTGTATTCTACTCTGCAGAGCAACTTGACAAAACAAATAAAGAAACAATTAGTGCAACAATCAATCCTAAGGTTCAGTTATGGGCACCGACTCAAATCTGTCCACAACTAGCTAATAGCTCTGTCCACAAGGCCAAAGACAGACCATTACATGCCTTCACTAAAGCTGAGCACACTTTTTGTGTTTATTTTTTTACAGAACAAAGCAAATCAAACTTCTGAAATGTTAAATGTTATCTAAACAGGAGCATCCTTACATGATCTTTGCACAAATTAAATACTAAAATCTGCTAAATTAAAACCTTATCTGGTGACCAAAGTAGCATAAAACTCTAAGAGTCTCAGAAAGTATTTAATGCCACCTTTTAGGTCTTGGCAGTTTCCAACTATGCAACCTTTGCAACAATGATTAAATGATGCACTTTGCTGAATTACACAGCTCTGCCTCTAGCTGATGTATAGCTGCTGCGTGTCCTGTCATGGTAATGCTTCAATAACTGTCTTTCTGTCATTCATGTAAGGTGGTGACAATGATGTAATCCAGATACTCACCCTTCCCACCACTCAAAGTTGAGGTAGAGTTGGAGCTGTTGGAGGAAGAGGTGGTGGTGGTGGAGGAGGTGGAGTTGCAAGTGGAGGAGGTGGTGGTGCACGTAGACGATGTGCTTGAGGAGGTTGTGGAAGCTGGGATGAGGCCCTCCATGTCGGCTGCACTGTGGGAATGTGACAGGCAGAGGGCGCTCATCGGCAGTAAACCCTCCTGCAGGAAAACACAAAGCGGTGAGTGTACCAACATACACTTGTACAAAAGTAAAGGATTGTTTATTGATTATTATTATTATTATTATTAATGGATGTTTGAATTATCACCCATTATGAAATTGGTTTGCTACAGTTCATTGTAATTGAGGACATTTGATGAATTACCTGCTGAGGCGTTTGATCCGTCGTTCTGACCAAACACCACCCGGGCCGTTCAGCTGAACGCTCCACCAGCTCCACTGTCTGACCACAGCGCACACTGAGCTCTCCTGGTCCCCCAGAGGAGAAGTCCAACAACACCACCACTAACTCACAGCCTCCTGACAGCTGGAGAGACAGACAGGTGAGACCGATCATTTACTTCTAACAGACTGAAGGTGTTGGATCGGTTCTACCAGGCAGCATGCAGTGTAAACAGTATTCATATTATTCTCACTAGGGCTAAAAACACTATAAATAGTAATAGTAGCATCACTATCAGTGTCGGCCAACCGATACACCCACAAACACTGTATCCAGAGGGGTGTGTGCTTCAGTCCCATGACTTCCCTGCGGCTGTAGCTGACAGGGTGTGGACATTAAAGTTTTAAGAGGGAAAATGTCAAATGTGGCTATAAAGTGTTATTTAATATTATAAAGTAGAAACACTGTTCTGAGATCAGCTCTTTTTGTTAGAATATCACAAGAGCAATAAAGGAACAGAAGAGAACAAAACTGAGTTGCACTCAAAGTAAGACTAGTGGAACAACGACCACTACTGATACCAATACAGACAGTGATGAGCTAGAATGTATGGGCGAGCCTTATGCCACATGCATGTTAAATCATGACACCTCTTAAGATTAAAGAACAAAAATGTTCATGTAATCTACCATCAGCTCATGCACTAAAAAAAAACAAATTAATAAAAGAGGACATTATGTCATAGTTCTAATTTGAGACCAAATTAATTAAATTTCCTGCAGAAATTATTCATAATCTTCCAAGAAACCACTGTTTATAAATCAAGTCCTTCTGCAGCAGATTTCATGCACCACCAAACAAAAAGCTTTTCAGCAGGGACAAATAAGTATGACATGACTAATGACAAGAGTACAAACAATGAGGCATACATACATCATCCTAATGCATGTTCTATACTCCACCAATCACAGCAGGGTGTGAGATCTGATTGGCCGGGTAGGAAATAGAAAACATCACACACACAACGTGTCTACAGGGAAAAGTGGGGTGTTCCCTGTCCAAATTGAACACAGATGTGATCAGCGGCTCAGCCCAGCTAGCATCACACATGTAGAGAATACAAACACATTCATGCAGAGGTTGAAAACACCTTAGAATGTTGTATCAAGAGCTAAACCTCAGCTTTACTGATGCATGCTGTAAATCACAGACTAACATTTTACATAAATTCATCAGTCGACTAAATATGAAACATAATGAATAAAATTACCCAACATGTATATAAAGGAAGGAGCTGATCTCCACAAACAACTACATTAGAGTACTGTTTGTATGTTATTACATCATTAATAATCATCATTAATAATGATTTATTATCATAATAAAACACTGACATGGCCAATTCAGTGAGTACTTAAGTACATTTTCTTGATTATATTCAATACTTCCTCCACCACTAGCAGCAAGCTTCATTTTCTATACCTTGAAACAACTCACTGTGCTTCAGGGGTCAGAGGTCACAGAGCCAAATATTGACCCCGGCCTAATTAACAGCAGGTACAAGAAAAAAAACCAAATCAAACATACCTCGTCAGGAGAGCAGAGAAGAGAGAAAGGGTCTGAAGAAGAACAGAGGAAACTCCCTCATACATACACACGACACACGCACACACCCATCCAGCCAGCTGTAGCCAGTGTTGAGGTCATGAGACTCTGGACACACCCCTCTGGGTACTAGAGTGTGTGTGTTTGTGTGTGTGGTACCTTGTCGCTGTCTGCGGTGTTTTGTGACGTCCTGGAGGCGATGGAGACGGTGTCAGGCTGACTGCTGGCATCGCCCAGACTGTCTGCATCCTCACTCGTCTCCCTGAGAGACAGACAGACGGGCTTTTCAGTTTTTCCATACTTATTGTCATTACATCATGTGGCCAAAAGTATATGGACACCCCTTTCCACATGTACCACTGCTCTGACTTGTATTTGAAGTGGCATTTTAATGCTTCAGCAAACCAGGATATTTTATACAACAGTGTTTTTCCATCTCTGTGTCCACAGTTGGTTCTTGTTTCTTTGACAATTATGTCTGATTTCAATGCAGGACTTTTTCTTGTACACAACTGCATGTCTATAGAAATTCCCACCTCCAAACTAATGACAATAAAGGCTTCTTAAATGTTTGTTTCAGGGTAAAAACCTGATAAATTTACTAAATATCATTAAAAGAAACTTTTCAGTTAAGTTAAAATTCAGGGACTTACCTTAAATCTGGGGATAGTTAATAGATAAAGTAATCGATTATAATTTATTAGGAGTTTCTTTTAATTATTAGCACAGTTGAAGGGGTTCTAAATGAAAGGGCAGATAAACTGTGTTTGAAAATCAGAGGACTGTTCTGTATTAACAGCAGCCTCAACCACCAGGCTCAAAGGTGGGTTTTACTTCAGGGATCAGACAGATCACATGCTGGGAGGCATCTAACATGGTTGTGTTAACTGTGTCTCTGTGTGCTGACCTGCGACTGATGCTGCGCTGACGCCCCAGGGTGGGGTTTGGTGTCTTGGGGAGAGGGATGGGCTCCCTCAGTGCCCCCCGCAGGTGGCCCCGCCTCTCCTGAATCACCTGTCGAATGCTGCGGACCCACTCCTGCTTCAGCTCCAGTGATGATGCCTGTGGACAGTAGGTGACAGGTAAACAACCAGCATACTGTCAAACCCCTTAAATTTTCCTCGGATGGAAGTTAACAGGGGAAACCGGTTTGGAGTGCAAATACCTTCAGGACCGTTTTGTTGTCCGATGTCGGCGTTCGTCCAACCCACAGAGCAAACTTACAGGGATCCCCCTCTATGTGCTCTGTTACACCAAGCTCTGAGGTCTGAAAGAGTCACGGGTTTGAGAGGAAGACTTGTCAAATGTCTTAGAAACATGTGTTGCTTTAGCCTTCATCTTTTTGATCTGCAGAAAGTAGTTTTGTCTTGTTATATTGTTCTCTACTGTAGATTTTTTTGAAAGTAATTACCAACTGGTTTGCCTAAATGTTGATGTAATTATTACACCCACGCAAATTATTTTACATTTAAATCTGCTGACGTCTGTATGTATGTGTTACCCTCAGTCTGCTCTTGTAGAGGTATTTGGTCCGTCCAGATGAATCTTTGATCTCCTTGCTGAAGATGAGTGACAGTTCGAACAGGAAGAGGTGTCGGTCCCGCCCCTTTCTAATCAGAGACTTCGGCTCCCAAACTAGGAAGGAGTCCTGGAGGAGGAGCTCCCCCTGCACCTCCAGACCTTCCTCCAGACCTGATGAAGACAACACAACCAGGTCAGGTTTAATTTTTAGTGGGGTGTGTAATGATGTGTGATTAATATTTGACTTTATCGTATAAAACTATGAAAAGTTACCTTCCAGCATGCTAACATGCATGGCATCGTTTGCTCTCTTTGGGACACTCAGCATGACGTCCAGGCCTTCTTTAATCTCACCTTTCCCCTCCTCACAACACGCTAACAACTCCTACAAACACAACACTGTTACAGTCTGCTCTCAAGAGAAAACACACACTGTATATTTGACAACAGGAAATATCTCATCCTTTATGAATATTTTGACACAAAATAATGGCCAATACAGATAAAAACTTTTGTGATTTATTCAATTTCCTTTTGTTTAGATAGTACGTAGTATTTACTGGTAAAATATATGAAACAACAAACTCAACAAAATGTTATAAAAAGTTTGACCAAATCAAATAGAGACAGTATAAAAAATAAAGGCCCTTCATGGACGTCACCCTCAGGTTCCTGCTGCTGCTGGGAAAAGTTTTCAAACCAACATAAAATGTGGGCCCAACCTTTAAAACAAATTTGGTTCTGAGCTTTTTCACTGTGGGATTAACTTTGGTCTCCTGTGTTTAGAATGCAGAGGCATTACCTTGAGCAGCAGCTGGTATTTGGTGATCCTCTGAACTGGTTTGATGAGAGCTGAGGAGATGGAGTTGGCTAGACCATGTCTCCTCTGAACCTCCTGCACATAAACACAAAAAACAAGTTCAAGGATCAATTATAAACCAAACTTAAGCTATTAGTGCCAAATTACAATATCCTCTTAAGATATTCCAGGGACTATGGGACTATGGGACACGTAAAAAGAATTAGAACGACATCATTAGTTATTACTACAGTAAAATCTTATTATGTTCTCACCTCGAAGAATCCCGCGCCATGCTGCTGGATCAGTAAACTGGAGTCTGGTTTGTTCCTGCAGTACGTCACGTACATGTGGAACTTATCAGCCTGGGACAGAAACAGGAAGTTTTATTTTGAGGATTTGAATCTGTAATTTATATTTATCAATGATTAAAAATGACAACAAACTGGTTACCCAGGTAACGAAGCAGTGTCCAACATCCTCAGGAAGCTGTTCGTAGTTTTCCAGTTCCTTCAGGAAAATACTGCGAAACACAGAGATCCAGCTTACTGCACACAGATACATAGATCTGTGCAAAAATACACTGGAAATACACTACATTACACTACATTACATATTGTAATGTAGTGCATTCTCCAGGTATGGTGTTTACTTGTGTAGTAATAGATGTCCTGGCTTTTTACTCTATATGCACATGAGTTGCAGTATATTTTGCAGTACCTGTTATGGAACTCGTAAATGTACTGGATGTTTCTTGCTGTAGTACATGTATTGCAGTATATTTTGCAATAGGTTTTGCAGTACCTGTTATGGAACTCGTAGATGTCCTGGATGTTTCCAAACACAATGTCATCCTTGTTGTTGAGACCGGGAGGGACGTCCTCTGAGCCGCTTGTCATCTCCCAGAGGTACGTCTGGAAGTACAGTAAGGAAGTACAATATTATTATGAAGTACTATGTAGTGTAATGATTGCTTTAATGTTTTCTATAGACTTTTGTGTTGTTGTTTTCCATACGAATGATTATGATCAGTTTAAATCTGCAGTTCTGTCAGCAGAGGGCGGTAGTGGTGTTCATAAAATGAAACCTCTGAAGAGTTTTGGTATTTTGGAATCTAAAAAAAAGGTGGTGTTGTGCTACTGTGTTGTATTATATAGTACTGTGTGGTTAATGATACTCTGTACTGTGTTAAGTGTGTACCTCAATACACTCCTGCAGATCTCTGACATAGACTCTCTCTGTCTGAAGGAGCTCAGCCATGATGTACCTGAGAACAAAGTCATGTTACCAAAGCAAGACAAATATGAATACAATCACTCACAGTAAAACTAATAGTACTCACTCTTTCTTGCGGGCAGAGCGTCTCTTCTCGTCGCTGACCTGATGACTGGGGTCGGACAGGTTGACCTCAGGGTCAGAGTCAGACAGACTGTTGGGGATCAGCTCCAGCTCCAGGTCCTTATTGTCCTGACAGGGACACCGTACAAGGCAGCCATAAACATAACCATACATGTGAATCATTTCAAGTTCAAGCATATTGTTGAGTACAAAATGCTTTCACTGTTCTGGACTCTTACCTGTGAACATCCTCCGAGGGCAGTCTCCAGAAGATGGCGGTACTGTCCCATCCTGACGGTGAAGTCGCGGTAACGTTTGTCCACCGCAGAAACACAGCGACGAAGCTCGGCGCGGTGGGCGTGGCCTTTAGCCAGCATGCTCTCAGCTAGTTGGATCAGCAGGTGAACCTTTTCCTGGGTGTGCTGAGAGGCGGAGAGACAGGTAAGTGATGCTATTAGAGATTACATACATTTATTTTGTTCTGTGTGTGTTTTGCCACCTTCGCAGACACACAGAACTCTCTGTGTTGATTCAGTAGTTCTTGCGTCTCAGCCACCGTTGCCCCTGGTGATGTGTGTGAAGCCAGGTAGTGGTCACCTGAATGCTGCAGCCAATCCAGAGCCTGCAACGAAAAAACACGTTAAGGTTAAAAGTTTGGGGGTTTATATAGTCAGTTCCTTTTTTGTTTTTGAATTTATCTCATGTGACACATTTTCCTTCACACTTCCTGTACTTTTTCTTTGTGCTTTGTTTATTTTCTGATCATTTTTAAACTTAACATCAGAACTTAGAGGGGGGCTGTCTACCTGCTGGGCATGGCTCTGAAACATCAGGTACTGCTGGCATTGATCAAGTCTTCGTTTCTTCAAAGTCCAGAAATGAAGAACTCTATTTTCCCTCTGGAGTAACTCACTGAGGATACCTGCACACAGAGACACACCTGGATCAGTGAAATTAGTGCTATATAGCACACTTTATTATATAATTAACCATGGAGTTCCTCAGGGCTCTATACTGGCTTCACCGCACAATAAATGCACACTGAACATTATTTGTGTATTTCTGTGTGAGCATATGTTGATTTCACCTTTGACCTGTTGCTCTGGTACCCTGGAGTGCCCAGTAACCTCAGTGACCCCCGTTACCCCGGAGACAGTGACGCTGTGGCCGGAGATGTTCGCCATGGTGACGCTGTTGCGATGGATGTACTTGAGGAAAACTTCAGCGTTCCGTCTGGCTAGAGTACAAGCCTGTCAACGCAGAGAGAAGACTCTTAGGGACCCTGTTCTGATGGCTACATACAGTACTAATAAACTGAAGCTAAAACCAAGGTTTATTGGATTGGACAATTCAGGGTAGAGGTTTCAGGCTTTCCAATGCTTCTTTAGTTCTCCTCACCTTTAGGAACGCCTCCTTCTGCTCCATGTGTTTGTTGATGAGGGGCAAGAGTTGCTCTGGTTGTCTGTCCCCACCTCCACACCAGTCTTCCTCCCTGCGGTACTCTTGCTCCAGACTCTCCAACACCCCACACACCTGGAGAGACAGGTAGACAGGTAGGTAGACATACAGATGGACAGACAGAACATAGTACAGTCTGATAGATGGAAAACGGTACCTGCTGTGAAGTCCTGTAGAAGGCTGCAGAGGCATTGACCAGTTTGAGTCTGTCTTCAATCCTCAACATCAGAGTCTGCCAGTGTAGCGCCACAGTCTGGGCACAAGACCTCACTGCATCTGGATCATAATGGCCTGACCTGAGGAAAGTTAGAGGTCAAAGGTCACATGTTTGGGACTATGAGCCCATTCAGTAAATGAGGTTGTTGGTTTTAGTCAGAACTCTGCAGGGATCTAGTATTATTATCTTATTATAAGCCATTATCTGAGCGCAGTGCAAACAGTAACTAACCTGACCAGCAGTTCTGCTCTCTGCTGCAAAGCTAGAGCCACCTGATGAGTCCTCTGCAGTGAGTCAGCATGGAGCAGAGCCTGGAGAGACAAGTTCTTAGTATCAATTAATCCAGCATGGATTTATCTGATGTGATGGGCAACAGACACATTAGCTTCCCTCTCCTCCAACAGAGGAAGGCAGGGTCACTGATTTATTGCCTTCATCCTCCTTTTTGTAAACAACTCTATCTATACCAAAATGTACTGTATTTACATGTTGTCATTTTGTGTGTGTGTGTGTGTGTGTGTGTAGTAACCTCTATGGCCTGCTGGAGGCGCTCATGTTCCCTCTGCAGCTGCTCAGCTTCAGACAGACAGCTGGAGTTCAACATGCAGGATGACAACATGACCTCCCCCTCTGAGATCCAACCCAGCACCTGAGACACAGACAGACAGGTAGACAGATGAAGTCAGTCCTCCTTACAGTGCTTGGATGCTGCCTGGATCTGCGGGTGTGTGAGTGTGTGTTACCTGTTTGACCTGGCTCTGCAGGTGTCTCAGCTGCAGGTTCTGTTCAAGGTGTGTGTGTGTGTGATCTGCAATCTGCTGCAGTTCCTTCTGTTTGTCCTGCAGGAGGTGCTGCAGCTCCTCGACCTGAGAGGAGAGACCCCCCTCTGCCTCAGACAGCTCAATACCTGACCCACACAGACAAACACACATCCTTTTAAACCTCTCCACTGATTTTGGCTGTTAAGGTCCTTACAAGTACAGTAATACAAACATGTGTTTTAATCTCATTCCTGTGTGTGTATGCATGCATGTGTGTGTGTGTGTGTGTGTGTGTGTGTGCGCGTGTGTCTCCATGACAAATTCAATACGCGGGTTTCTATGGGGACCAGCTGTGTGCTTCAGAGAACAGTTTCCATGGCAACCCCATACCCTTTTTCACCCTCCCCCCATTATCCTCTCTGCCCCCCCTTTCCCCTAATATCACCAGTGTGTTACTGAACTGGTCAGGCTGATGCTTTACTGTAGCATAAAATATGCTGACTGCATCCTATTCTATTCTATTTTATTTTATTTTATTTTATTCTATTCTATTCTATTCTATTCTCATGGTAGGGGAGCAAAGATAATCAATATGTGAACCCATTCTGAACAGAGAACTGATCTGATCCAGTTCGGCCTTCTGCCAATATATGGTTGTTTGATCCCAAACCCTTGGACCCTACCCAAGGAAAAGCAAAAAGCCCCTGAAGTACTGCTGCCAGCCCAAAATGACATCCAACATTTGTTTGGAAATGTGAAAAACTTCAAGGACCACATGAACCCTTTAATTATTCTCTTCAATTTTCCTCTAAGGCTGCTCTGATTGTTCGCCCAGTCAGGGCTGACAGAAAATGTGTTTGGGACAAACACACTATCGCTTGGCAAATGGCAAACGGATCTGAGCGCTGAACACAATGGAGTGTATCTTCTCATGCTGTCACAATAGTTACTATTACCGGCTGGCTACTCAGCAGGAGGCCAACCAACAATAAGAAGATTCTGAAATGTTCCCACAGTACCAGTCCATCTATTCCCTCAGACACAAGCAGCTTTCTGGCAGGAACTCACAAATATATTGTCCTGATTAAAACTAGAGGGCATGACAAATACTTATTGACATCGGGAGGAAGAGAGCTAGTTAGGTATTAGCAACCAGTGAGCACCAGAGTCCTGCTGTGTGTTTGACTAAGGGAGTTAACAGCTATTGGAGCTAATACCTTACAGCAGAGTTAAACACACAGCAGCATCATGAGTGTCTGTTCAGAGGAACATGAAGCATTAAACTGAGAACACAACAACTTTACACTAAAATGTACTGAGGTGCTTCAGATGACTATAGTTAACACCATTATTTTCCTCTTCAATTAACTCTGCAAAGGCTCACCAGAGAACTAATGGTTCTCCATGAAACCCCCTTTAAGAAACACTACAAACAAGTGGATGAGCTCTAGAATGCATAAAAGACTCATGTCTCTTAAGTACAATATGACTGCAGTGCAGCAACAGTGTGACTCTTACCTGACGCCTGAACCTCAGTGATGTACTGCTGAAGGTCGTGACCTTGTTGGATGACCTCATAGATCATATTGTTCATAGCCAGCCTTCGTTCCATGTGCCTGCAGATCAATCAGTTAATCAGTCAAAGCCTGCTATGCCTTTCTTTTTCCTTTTTGTGCTGAGCCATGATTTTATCATCAAATTGGCCTGTTTACCTGTGGATGCGCTGCTGTGCTAGTGTTAGCACCTCAGGACTAGCCTCCACCAGCCGTGACTGGCCCAGTGCTAGCTTGTCCTGGGCTAGCTTCTCATGGTTGGCGTCGGCTAGTCTCGGTGATGCTAGCTTCTCCGCACTGAAGTCCTGGGACTGTTTCTGTAGATCCTGCTTCCAGGCGTCCATTTCCCCGGTTACCTGCAAAATGTGCATAAAAAATATGAATAAATCCTTGACACAGTGGAGGGAGGTTAAAGAAATAATTTTTGGAGAACTCTAAAATGCACTAAATATATATTTTTTAAAGTACCTCTAGCGTGCACTGGTGCAAGATTCGTAGCTGCAGGTAAACATCCAATCGGATCTTCCTCTGGTGGAAAAGTTCCTCCAGCTGGACATGAGACTCCTCCAGCTGCTGAAGCACTGTCTCCACATGGGCCACAGAGCTGCCCTGGGGCCTGAAACAAACAAACCTAAAACGGTTAAACAAAAATGAAAACAAACCCAACCACATGGAACCCAATCAGATTATATAAAGGACAGAACACACACACCGACACAGAATACATACACAAACGTCACATGGGCCATAGAGATGCATTGAGGAATAAAACAAACACATCCTATCGGTTTTACAAACCCATAGAAAACACATCCACAATATTTATATACACTAGCTCCACACAGACTGCCCTGATGAATGAATCAAACACACCCACACTGTGTGTACCTGAGTTGCAGGATGAGGTCTTCTCCTTCCCGGATGACACTCATCGCAGCTTCCTGTGGGTCAGGGTTAGAGTTAGTGTGAGGGTTAGAGGTGAGGGCTCAGAGGTCTGGGGGTGTTAGATTGTTATGACTGGGTTAGACTTCAGGTCAGAGGTCAAAGGTCAGCAGGTACCTGTGTGTTGGCCTGCTGCTGCTGCTGTTGGCTGATGAGAGCCTGCAGAGCCTCAACTGTGTCTGGACAAACACAGAGATCTGAGGAGAGCTGCTTCTGGAGACCCTCCATCCATACTGAGAGCTGAGGAAGAGGAGAGAGAAGGAAGATGAGGTGAGGAGGAGGAGGTAGATGAGAGGAATGGAGGAGGAAGAAGTTATTTGATGCCTGTGACCATTTCCACCCCACACTGTGAGCCTGTGTTACCTCTTTGGTGTGTGTGTAGAACGACACAGCGAGGTCAAGCAGCAGTTTCCTCTGTTCAACCCGCTGAATGAATGCCTGCAAACACACAATACTAAACTTACACACAGTAGTAAAACAATATACAGAACAATAACACTATAAATACACTAAAATCACTAAATCTAAGAAAGTTCATTCATATTTATTTCAGCCTCCAAAAAAAGCAAAAGAATGAAAGAAAGATAAATATGTATTCATTCATTCATTCATTCTTTCCCTTCCTCTCCAGGAGTTACCTGCATGCGGAGCTCCAGGTCTCTGGCTGCCTGGTAGATCTCCTCCTCCTCACACTCTCCGGACTGGGCCAGCTGGTCTGCTGCCTCCAGAAGCTTCTCTGCATTAGTGTAAGTGTTCTGACAACAAATACACACACATCAGATGTTAGTACCATCAGATGGACAATCTGTCTTTTACATACTTTTATTTAGTTCTGAATTTTATTTTCTCAATGCAGAAATGTCTTTGGTGATGAATCGTTGCCTGTCTTATGTTAAAAATGACAGAAAATATTATTATTAGTTTTAAATCTGTGGTTAAAAAAGTCCTGGTCTGGCTAAACCTCATTTACAAAAGCTAAATCCACAGTTAGGATTCACACTTAAACAAAAACACATGCCAGAGATAATGTCTTAGCACAACTTGGTACAAGATTTGACTTGACAAATGTTTTTGTTTTAAGACCACTGATCCTGACTGGGACAGTCAGTCTAAGTGTTTACCTGTGCGACCTGCTGGAAGTCATCGTGGCGTTTCTGTAGTGCTCGCGCTCGGTGCAGTGACTTCCCCACGCCGCTGTGTTTGTTAAGGAAAACCTCACCGTGCTGCTCCACCCAGTCCAACACCTGAGAGACAGACAGGAAAAGAGAGACAGGTTGAGGAAGAGACTGCTGATGTGAATCTCAGTGTACTCTGGGTCTGTCATACCTGTCTAACATCCTGCTGAAACACACACAGCTGCAGACGCTGGTGGAGGCGGAGTTTCCGATGCTGCCACGCCCCCTCCACCTCATGGTGACCCTGCCAAAAGAAAAACGTTCAGTCGACATGTCTGTAAGTCAGTCATGTTTACTGTTCTAATGACAGACGTACCTGCATGACCTGGTGAAGAACTCCCATGATGCCGTGCGTGGCAGCAGTGAAGTCTGGTTTGGTCGCGGAGTCGTCAGAGTCAGACAGCGGGCAACGCTGGAGGACATCCAATAAGGCTTTACCACTCTCACTGACCTGCAGACAGACAGGTAGTGTGTCAGACAGATAAGCGGGCAGACAGACAGGTGCATTGTATATCAGGTGTATGTGGATCGACAGATGTTGAGACAGACTCACAGGTTTGGAGTCAGGTGGACAGGTGTTTGGACAGACAGACAGGTACCTGTGTGTAGTTTGCGGAGATCTCCTCATTCAGCTCCTGGTGTTTCTTTGTTGCAGCTTCCAGCTCTGCTGTCGCTGATGGCAACGACCCTTGAGAGCACGCCTGAACCCAACCCTCCACTCTGAGCAAGAACTGGACACACAGACAGGTAACAAGACAGGCAGAAAGACTGAAGTAAAACAGGTGAAAGAGCAGAAGGCAGGTAGACAAATAAAGTACACATGGACAGATCGACAGACAGGTAAACAGTCATGTAGATCAGTAGCAGTAGGTTGATAGGTATTCAGGTAGACCATGCTGTAAAGGGATAGATAGACAGGGCAGAGAGAGTAGACAGGTATAGTCGTCAGAACGGTAGAGAGAACCAGGTAAATAGGTGGAAACAGATAAGGCAGTGAGACAGGTGCAGGTGTACTGATCACTAATCACCTGCTCTGCCCCCTGGTGGAAGCCGGTTGCCATGGCGAGAGTGTTGCTGCGCTCCTCCAGCGCTGTCGTCAGCGACTTCCAGTCCTCCTGTAACCGCGATGACACCATTGCAATCCGCTCCGCCCCGTAGTGACCGGCCTCTGCCAACCTTGCTGCCACGGTAACCACACTGTCCACATTCACACTGCCATTCTGCACATAGACACAATCACAGTTTGTTAACACACCCACAGACAGACGAACAAACACAGACTAACACACACAGACTGACCATGCAGTTGGCGGTGAAGTGCTGGTGTTGTGTCTGGAGGTCAAGGGCGTGCTGGTGGTTCTGGCCAACTTCCACCAGACTTTGCGTGAACAAGTCTTTACTGTGGGCGATCCACTCCGACATCTGAGACACACACAGCGTAAGTAATCAGATTACAATCCACAGGTCAGTGTGTCTGACTTACATGTAAATAGCGGTCTGCTGACCCATTACAGATGAACGATGAGTTGTAAGCCTCACCTTGGTGGCGTCCTGCTCAAACAGGTGTAGCTGCAGCGCCTGGTCCAGGTGCAGCTTCCTGTCACTCCAGCTTTGCAGCAGGTGACTGCGAGCTGCCTGCAGCCGGTCCAGCAGAGACGAAACCTTTGGTGCGACACTCTGGAAGTCTGCGCCGCCCGACAGCCAGCTGCCGTGGCTACCGCCGACACCGCCCTCAATGGAGGTGTCGCCATGGGTGGGGCCCAGGCGCATGCGTTGGAGCAAGCTCCGTCCCTCTCGCTCAAGGGCATCGACTGGTGCTGTGGCGATGGTGTTACGAAGACGACCGTGCTCCTCGAGAAGTCTGGAGAAGAAAATCTGGAAATTAATCCACTGACAGAAATATCTCTTTCAAAACAATAGTTAATAGTTATTTAATAATCTTTAATCTAAATAATCTCTAAGTATAACTGAGGCTCTTCCTCACTTGCGGGCCTCATCGACATCCTGGGGCTCTGGTACACGGTTCAGCCCGGCCTCCAGCTGCTCCAGCTGGGCCAGCAGCTGTGTGGAGGCCCCCGAGAACTCCTCCAGACCCAGACGCAGCTCGGTCCACTCCACATGGTCGTACTCCAACGAACCGCCGAGGTCAGAGGTCAGCTGGGAAGGGTCAACGAGCCGGGACAGACCCTCCACCGACACCAGGCTGGTCTGAAGAGAGAGAGGAAGGAATGGTTTACTGACACCTCATATCCTGCTGTACAGTATATCAACAAGTAAACAGCAGTAAAACTTAAAACATCAATGAACCACGTCATCACAATAACAATAATATAAAATATGTCAATAAAATGTATTAAAACTTAAGATCAGAACTTTAAAATCATCTAAAACTCCTCTAACAATACTTCTACTGTAGTAAAACAGGAATTTTACTGCAAATGAAATCATAATAGTCCTGCAGCAGTAAGTTCACAGGTTGGTCTTGTATTTCTGCCAGAAGTTTGTCTGATACTTTATTTAGCAGCAGTAATCAGTATTAGTGCTTCATGCACTAGAAGTAGTACTTCAGTAACCAGTGGTATCACTTTAGTTAGCAGCAGTAATACATAGGGTATAAGCAGTAGTGCAGCAGTAGTACCTCAAAGCTGAGCTTGGCACTGCCCAGGTTGGTCTTGTGTTTCTGCCAGAAGGTGTCTGGTTTGATGAGCAGCGCTGTGTGGATGTTGGAGGAGAACGACTCCTGCAGCGTCCGTAGCACCGGCTTCACGCTGTCCCACTTACTGCCGCGCATGTCCACCACCACCGTGAAGCCGCGAGCACGCACATCCTCACTGACAGACAGGCACGGAGTTAATGAAACCCTGTCTCATTTAAGAAGAGACTGTACTGACAGACAGAGACAGGTAGAGAGACAGAGGGGGAGAAGGGGAGACAGACCAAGCAAGAGACAGGTGAACAGGACAGACAGAAGAGACAGAAAAGAGGGCGTTACCTGGGGATGGTCGACAGGTAGGTGACCAATCGGCTGAGGTCTTCTTGTTTTATTCGATCATGATTGGTCCTGGCAGGGAAGGTCAGGATTGGTCCACCACGTTTGTCCCGTCCACCTGTAAAACACAGTTAATTAAACTGGGTCATATTAAGATCAAACTGGTTTAAAAACTGCTGCAGAGCATATTTTACCTGAAACAAAGGCCACTTTCTCTCTGAGCACCGTCAGGACGTCGACAGCTCGAACACACTCTGCTTTACCAGAACCTGAGACACACAGACATAAAGAGAAATCATTACGCACTTCAGAATCAGATGGAAAATCACGATGCAGCAAATGACAAACTTTCCCCAAGTTTCAGCTTGTAGGATTTGCTTCTTTATAACACAAAGTCGATTTTTAAAATATTTTTAATCGTAGATCAGATCAAATCAAATCAAACTTTGTTGTCATTTTGCTGTACATATAGCTGTAGTGCAAGCAGAATGAAATAGCATTTCCCTGGGATCCAGAGTAAAATAAAAGTAAAATAAAAAAACAAAACACACACATCCCTGAGACGTCGTATGGTTGTAAAAATATAAATGTTGCATGACCTGGTAGCAGCAGATTGCTCTGTATTTTAGTGAATATCACTATATTTCTTGGCTTGTTACGGTCCGTGGAGCAGAAAGGAACTGACGGCAGGACAGATTCTTGTGTGCATTACAAAATCAAAACTGGGAGCCACTCTTTTAAAAACTCCATGGCTCCATTGGAGGTCAGAGACTCCAGTCGACTTAGATATTTCAGTCTGGACTGAAGAGATGAAGCCTGCCAACAAATCAGACAACCAGCTCTGCCCTCCTATCCCCTGAGTGCTGCAGCTAATTTGGCTAAAACCCTAACTCTGACTTTTTAAACCACATATTCGTCTCCAGACAGCTCCTCAGACCAGAAAGTCCATCTGTCTCCTTCCTGGTGTTACCAACACTTTCACTGAATCATAAAAACTAGAGAAAAAGGCCCAAACAGCATAAGGCTATTTGCACCCATCCACCAAAATAAGCCAATGAGGCTTCAGAGAGAGGAGCTGACAGACATTTCAATTAAAAAGCTGACTCCTGCAGCTCAGTGTGTGTGTTTGTGTGTTGCAGACAGATACACAGGCCTCCCATGTGCACCAGATCATCCTGCACAGTGGGAGGAAGCTAATCCAACACACATACACACACACTGAGGGCATTAAACATCTTATATTAACAGCTCAAGCTGTGATAACCCTCTGAGAAAAAGCCTAAAAACAGGAAGGAGGTGAAGGGGAAGGCCAACAGGGTCCTGTTTCTCCTACATTGGACAGATCGGTCTACTCAAAGCCCACCGTGACATTCAGACCCAGATTGACTGTTAAACCTGTACTAATTGTTTGGCTTGAAGCCACTGATGGATTATCAGAGCATGCTGGCGTGTACCCCATTTTAAAATCTACCTTCTTAACTACAGTATATCATAGCACTGAAAACACACATCAACACGTACAGAGGTCTAATTCAGACAGAGATAAGAAACCTCACTAAACAAGGACAAAACAAACTTAAAAGGGAAACAAGACCTTTAATTCAATATGGGACATTAATAAAAACAAATTAAAAACACAAATGTCTTTTTTCATTGAATATATGAAACTATGTCAATTATTCAGTTATAGATTATGAGAAAATTCATCAGACATTCATCAGATCTTTAGATGTATCTTTAACACTGAATGCCATCCAGTTTGTGACAGTATTGCAGTATTAATACTTTCTCAATTGATGTTTAAAACATGATGTTATCTGGATTTTATAAGTTACAAAAAAAACTCTTCAATCAGGTTTTCAACCCAAGGCTGACAGATATTAACATTAATACCTCAGCAAGGAGGCTATGTTTAGGCAGCTTGGTGGTCTTGGTTAAATATTCATTGACATGATCCACAAGACAGGATGCTTACAGTAAATTAACATTTAACCTGAACCGCAGTCGTTCTCTAACCGTGACCAAAGCACTTTGGTTTCCTAACGCAGGACACGAACGCCAGCCTGTCTCTTCTTACGTCCATCATCCACCCTGACCACCTCCATCCAACTTAAGTGCAGCACTGGAAAAACTCATTTGGAACATATAAATGTAATTTAGAGCTGCTGAGAGGTTTTTCTTCAGTGTGAGGATCATTAATAACAATAAGAGAACAAGCTGTTCCATATCACCGCTGATAACTGCTGATAATCACTTGACTAAGCAGGGAGAGATGATGTATGCATGTTTTCTGTGTGGGCAGAAAGCATGTGAATCCCACAGACCTGTGTTAACATTAACAGAGCTGAGAGCAGAAGCTAACAGCCTGCAGACACTAATGAGTTGGTTGTGGTAATTTGTGGACTATAAACGTGACACTGTGTCTGGATCCAGCGTGTGCGACTACACGCCTCACACTTACTACAATCAGAAAAGTCAATTAGGAATCTGATCAGCTGTCTGTGAGGCTGACTGATCCTGGACCAGCTGTCAGTTAAGGGGAGTCCAGGCTAGCACTGGGAGTTCAACAAGGGATTTCCGTTCTGATGCCAATAACACACACACTGAGTCAGTGTCAATATAAAGCCTAAAATAGCTGCTGTACGGAGCAGATGAAAAGCCTTCAGAGAAACTTGCTGTCAGTCTGTCAGGACGCATCACACAGATTATGCAACAAAAGCTAATGAATACAATTCACCAAAATGTCCTCTAAGTCTCCAAAATGTCAGCCTCTGAGACAGAAAGGCATGAGAGTCTGACGAAAATATTTAATGACAATACATCCCCATTCCTCTGAAAACAAATATTAAAAAACAAACACAAAATAGAAACAAAACAGACATGGTCATGAGACCAAGATACTGTATGTATCAGACACATGTTACTTCACTGACTCTGCATATCTGTTGATATCATACCGATACACAATACAATTCAACCAGTTGTTTCACAGTAAAAATCCAACTTTCTACTTTACAGTAAAATACAACCAGTTGTTTCGCAATAAAGTCAACCAGCTATTTCACAATAAAACCCAACCAGCTGTATTGCAGTAAAGCACGGCTGCTGTTTCAAAATAAAAGCCCTGTTAGTCACCGTCCTCCAGCTTCTTCATAGTAAAAGTACAACAGCTGCTTCATAGAAATGCACAGGAATACTACCCCTCCCCAGGGTATTTTTGTATGTTACTTTAACTCTTAAGATTTTTTTCCACTGAGAATATTTCCTGAACAATACCAACCGACTGCTCATTCTGAATCGTAGTGACATCATCTTCTTGTAATAGATGTTTTGCTGCTGCTAGCAAAATGTTTGTCAGGTTGTCGGGTCAGGACTTGTGAAGCCCCCTGGATTCCTTTGTTACATATCAGCACATTTGTCTGGGATGGCATATCCCATGATGTCTTTTATGGATGCATTTATATTGTCCCAGAAAGATTACTTTGGGGGAACTGCAGAAAACATATTAATTAACGATATACTTTATGTCCTCCTTTGGGACATTTTTCTTAGGCTCAGTGTTGCTGCATTTGGCAATTGTCTCACCTCAGTTAGCATTCTGTAAACACATGCAAACATGTGTGTGCATTCAAGTACCATACGAAAAACAAACAACAAACAAAGCAAAACAACACGTTGCAGTTTTAAACAACATTGCACATGGCAACATATTGCACTATAAAACCAGCACGTTGTTTGACACAGTCAGGTGAAGGCTCATATAGAGGAAGGCACAAATTAGTTTTTAAAACTAGTGTGTCAACACTGGGATTCACTGAGCCATGCATTCAACCTGTTATACACATTCGATTAATATAGAACCGTGTAAACGTTTTGATCCAAACTATAAAATGAAAGCTTCAATTTCTGTCAGGGGGAGGGTAAACTTGTCAGAGGGCCACATTTTCCCCACAAGCCTCCATTTGTATCCCACTACCCAGAGGCCTTCATACCATACAAACCTTATCTGCTGTACTGATAATAAAACATCTCTTTATTGTTAGAATGTAAAGACATCTTTTTTCTGTATTAGTTGAATCCATCACCACTAAGCAGTACTGTTGCTATGGTTACCTGCAGGTTAATATACCTTGGGCCCTAAATTATGATGGCAGTGAAACTGATGAGGTATCCCCATTACTATCCTCCATCATGAATGAAAGGAGTATATGTTAGAACGGGTTCCGTCCTCCTGTCTGTCACGTTTTGTTTCTGGATCTCAAATACTATTCAGTATTTAACTAAACTTTCTACACACAACAACCGAAAACTGAAGTGGTGCCTTTTAATCGTTTGTATTTTTTGCATTTGCATGGTTACAAGTTTAATGGAGGCTCATTCTTTGAGTTGGATCAGGGTTGGGTCACAGTGGCAGCAGGCCAAACAGGGTATTCCAGACATCCCTCTTTATGACATCCCTCCATCAAGTTCTGGTATACGCTGGGGTCTCCTCCCAGTTGGACAAAACCTCCAAAGGGAGGCACTCAGGGGACATCCTGACGAGACGTTGAACCACCTCAGCTGGCTCCTTTCAAGGAAGCTCAGTTCGGCTGCTTGTGTCCTTAATCTCATAGGTGAGGGTTGGAATGTAGATCGACTGGTAAATCAAGAGCTTTGAGCTGAGCTGTAAGCCATTTTATTGATTTATTTTTAATTTTGTAAATTAACTTTTTCTCAGATATGCAAATAAGATTTGCTAGATTCTGCAAGATTGCAATGAACAGGGACAACTTAAGAAACTTCTCTTTGTCTTCAATGAAAAGCAGCCATGGCAGGGGATCCAGAGCATTTCATACCTACACAGAAAGCAGTATTTTTTTGCTATCATGGTACCAATATTACCATGAATGGATCATGAGAGCATCATGTGACATCATCTTACCCATTACCAGTCAGCTACATTACATCACACACATGTCTAATAGTCAAGCAGGCTTTCCCACAATCCTCCTTGGTAGGAACCCTCCACCCCAATACACACTCACACACACCTCATTGCCATTGGACAGAGGGATGCTGACACACACTTAACACACACATGCACGTCCTTAGCAGCAGGCCAAGCATATAGCCCCCCCTCACACACACACACACACACACTCGGAGTCAATGGGCGGATGTGGAGGCATCATGGCGACAGCAGCTCCCACTACACACGCGCACACACGCACACACACCCTACCTGCCGTCGCCAGGCCGTCCGGGCCCGCTTCTCCTCCTCCATCCACCGGATTCATCCTCCCTCCTCCTCGCGCTTTCTCCTCCACCTAGCGCCTCCCTCCTCCTCCTCGCGCACTCTCCTCCGTTATGTACCGTCGGTTTCTCCCCTCCTCGCGCCTCCTCCCTGCCTACCCGTCCATCCCTGCGCTTTACATCAGATCGGATCGGTCCAGGCTCCCGGGCGGGCAGGCAGGCGGTCAGACGGACGGATGTGTTTCCCTCCTCCCGGTACCGATCAGTCGGTCACTGCTGCATCCTCCTCTGCTCAGCCTCGACAGTCCTCCTCCTCCTCTCCTCCGCTGCTGCTGCTGTTCTTACGTTACCGTGATCCCGCGCGGCATCGCATCACATCACGTCACCGTTACTGGTACAGATACTATTACTGTCTGTAGTGACTGTTACCGTGAAGTTCACAGCCGCCTGCTCTCTCCTGCTGCCGGTCCAGGCGGCGGACAGTCTGTCGCTCGGTGTCTTTCAGCACGCAGGCGCACCGGAGAGAGAAAGGGGCGCTGTGCACGAGGGCTGCCGCAGCTGCTGCACCGATTAACACACAGACACACAACCCCCGCCTCCCTCCGTTACTATTAACGTTACTGTTACTGTCAGCATCGTTACTATGAACACAGGTTCCGTTAACACGAACACAGCATTTATTATTCTATTCTATTGAAACTCTATTTTTATATAAAATATAATTATATTATATTATATCATATTAATTATATTATATTATATTATATTATATTATATTATATTATATTAAGAAAAAGTAACATAATATGGTTGAGATTTTAAAAAATCGAATGTTTAGGTAAAGTAAACAGAGGAAATGTTGAACGTCAAGTTTGACCTTATTTTAAGAATCACAGGAGACAATAAAATACAGAAAATGACGGTAACAGAAACAAACAGACACTTAAAAACAAACATATTTAATATATTTTTCACACCGCTGAGGTAACAGTATCGGCAGCATGCAGAGCTGAATGAATGAAGCTGCTGCTGCTTCAGTTCAGTCTATAGCTCCATCTAGTGTTCAAATGAACACACAGCAGCTGCTGTACTCTCGAAAGCAGTTTGGACCTTTTCAAAACCTTTTTACTGCATTAAGAATTTATATTTGATTAAATATTTCATGAAATACTTCCTCTGCATTTACTCTGCGCACTTTTCTACTTCAGTACTATTTTACTGAATTTCACACAAAATGTTAGGTACAATACAGAAAAAGGGGACTATTGATTCCATTGAAATTTATTTATATTTATATGCAGTGTTGTGTCAATAAAGACTTTTTTCATGATCAATAGATAGATTCATTGATTCATTGTTCTGGTCCTCTTTGGTGCAAAGGTATGCGCCGTCGCAGCTTAATGACGTCAAGTTGCCGTAGAAACAGGACAGCATCAGCGACTAGAAGCTAACCGTGCTAGCTTGGAAAATGTTATTTTTGTAGCTCTGTAGAGTTTCTAAACCCAGTTTTTAAACGTTGATGAATCAACGCAAATACAACTTAGCCGGTCAACGTCACTCTTTGAATAATAGTTATTTTATAAACGTATTTGTTAGCTTTAGCTAAAGCAATGCTAGCTCTGCATTTGCTGAAAGTACTAACAGGTGTTATAGCAAATGTTTGACCAGTCAGGAAGTATCTATCAAATGCTGACAGGTGAGGTGCTGTACACACAGCTTGATACACTCCTGTCCACCTGTTTGGGTTTCATATTTACATATAGATGACAGCAATCTGAATTTCGTATTTACAATATTGCTCAATAACTAGCTAACACAATGTGACCCTATTTGAATACTATGAGGCCGACATTTGTGGCAGTAGGTAACCACAATATAAACCTTTGACCTCAGTGTTTGTCTGGTCATTATATTAAGATGGAGTCTTTGGAGGAAGAAGCTGTGGTGTCTGAGCTGAAGAGGCAGCTGGAGGATGAAGACATGAACCCAGAGCAGAAAGTCAGCCTGCTGAACAACGGCTTAAACAGTGAGACATCCAGTGTTATACCTGTCTGTCTACCCTACATAATGAGACACCTGTCTTTCTATGTCTTTCAATGCTGCAAAAAATGTTTGCGTTGTGTATTAATCTGACAACTATCTTGCTATTTCATCTTCTTTTGCTTCACCTGTTAAAAGTCATAAAGCAGTGAAAAATGTCCATAATAATGTCTTGTTTAGTCCCACCAATAGTCCAAACGTCTCAACATTTGTGTAGAAATGAGATCACTTCTACTCGTTAAATATTCTTTCTCTGGCAGAGGTTCTGAACATGGCAGCAGTGCACACAGACAGCAGTGTGTTGACTCGAGTGAAGTCTCAGTTGTATCTGAGCGGTGTCCTAAATCACTGCATTGTGGTTCTCTCTTTGGATCCAAGAAGACTGCAGGGCAACTGGAGCGCCGCTGCCATGCTAGCCCAGCTCACCAGGTAAATACCAAAGAATAGATTGTCTTTATTTTTTATTTAATTTTATTGATTTATCATACCTGTGTGTCCAGTTCCTGTTGTGTGGGAGTTGAACCTGGTAAAAGATCAGACGCCTTTCACAGCTTGTTTTTGCCGTCAGTCATGGACGGCCTCCTGTCATTGGCCTGTCAACTGATGAGGCAGGCAGAGGTGAGATGCTTCTTTCCTCCACATGTTCAAAACCGTCACACAGAACTTTCTTTTCTTTTTAGCTTTTAGTGTTTTACTGTATGGAGTCAGACTAACTGTCAGTTTGTCTGTCAGTGTGCGTCTCTCTTCAGGAAGGTGATGGATTCAATTGGCTCGTTGCTCAGAGGCTACACTCAGCTCACCACAAAGGGTCAGTCACCTTTCTGTTTATTGATTGGTTTATACACTGGCTCAGTGATTAGTTTATCGATCGACTTCCTGGTTTTAATAAGTGAAAGGTACAGTAGGTCTGTTTTTAATCAAGGTCAGAACAACAGCTGTCTACCCTCTCTCTCTCTCTCTCTCTCCCTCCATCCCTCTCCCTCCCTCCAGTTCTTAGCTCTGTCCACTACGAGCGGATCCAGATGTGTGATGATGCCACTGTTTCTCTGCTCTGTGTCCAGCTATGGATTCAAACCTGTACATCCAGCAGGTAACACACAGACACATGCACAGAAAACAGAGAGCCTGTCTTTGAAAAAGCTTTACTGCCAAAGATTAATTTCCTAGAATTGATGATACATTTTCTGGAGCTCCTTGAGATGCTCTGATGATGCTTTTGGGAAATGTCTCTGCCAGTTGCTTTTATAATCCATCATGGGGAGCTGGTATTATTTTCAGTCAAAACACAAAATTGATCAATTCTATGTCTATCAATCGCAAGCTGTGTTGTTCTTGTTGTTGTTTCTAATCGACTCTTGGTCTCTTTGCAGGAATTTTGTCTCAGGGCTGAGCGATGACTCTGTGCTACTGCTGCTCAATGAGGCCATCTGCCAATTGGCTGTCAGCTCTGACTCTGCAGTTGGTGGGGCCTCCGTCAAACTGATCCTCCTCATGGCCAACCAGCAGGGATTCCGGGTCCATCCCCTCCTCCTCAGCTTCAGAGGTCAGAGGTCACACACATCTCCAGCTTGCAGGAGTGATTATTGGCTCAAATGAACTGAAACATCTGAGATCTGTCTCTGCAGGTCTAGATAGCCTTTTGGACAAAGACTGGAGAGGGCGGGGCTTTGACCAGGATGTCGGTCAACTGATCACATTCATACAATCTTACAAAGGCACAAGGAGTCACTCCCAGGTCTGTCTGTAAAACTGCCTGCCTACCTGGATATAGAATGAATAAATTCATATTATTAACAATACAGTAAACTGTGATTAATTTCCAAATGGAGAATGGTGGAATCACCTTTTGACCCCTTCTCTCTGTGTATAGGCATCTCCTGATCATGAGCGAGCAGCTTGCACAATCCAGGCAGCCTGGAGGTCATACAAGACAAGACGCAGGGTGAAGAGCCTCAGCAGAGCAGTCAGCACGCTGCAGAGGAGATACAGGTACTTGTCTGTATGTCTCATTCTATTCTTATGGTGGATGGATAATTGAACATTCAATTGTGTGTATGTGTTTTAGGGCTCGGAGGAGACAGCAGCAGAGGCAGAGAGAGGCACAGCAATGGGAAGAGGAGCTGAAGTATCAGGTGAGAGTAATACTGCAGTCTGGCTGCTGAGTACAAGATACAAATATAAGTTGTATTGTAATCGTGTAGTAATATGTGTGTGTTTTCAGGTGTGTGTGAGGCGTCAGCAGGCGAGAAGAGAGTTCCACCAGAAACAGAGACAACTGTTGCAGCTGCTTCCTCCTGGTGTGTACACATAAAACGATGAAATAAAAGAAACCATTTGTACAAGTACACACTTGTGTTTCTTTCTGCTTAACACTTGGCTGTTTATTTTTGTGTGTGTGTACAGACCAAGTGCAGGCATACCTGCAGGAGTGTGAGCGCCGTGCGGCTGTGGTGATCCAGAGCTTCTGGAGAGGCTTCAGAGAGCGGCGACACTACAACGACACACACCGACACGCACTGAGACACACTCACATGCAGCAGCAGGCTGCCAGGACACTACAGAGAGCGGTACACACACACACACACACACACATTCACACATACACACATGCAAATGTCTTTTTTTCCACTTGCCACATCAGGGGCACAGACCCCACACCGCGAGTAGAAAAACAAAACTCATTCATTCACAGTTGACTGCTGTTGTCAACTTCTTCCTCTTTCAGGTGCGTCACTTTCTGCAGAAACGACGAGCAGCAAAGGCCCAGCCCATCAAACCTGTCTGGATTGGTCAGAACGGTTTGACGGACAGCCGGAGGGTGGAGCTAAAGAGACAGGTGGAGGAATACATCTCTCTACATCCTGTAAGAGACTCAATACAAGTCAGCAATCATCAGCTATCGAACACACCACTCATGATGCTTTGAATGCTTCTGACAATCTGTGTATGTGTGTATGTTTTGTGTGTGTGTATGTAGTCGTCCCGTGTGTCTCGTGAGGAGTGTGAGCGTCTCCATGAGGAGGTGCAGCTGCTGCTGCTTTCAGAGCTCCAGAGAGGAGATCAGCAGAGGAGGGAGGAGGAGAGGATGGAGGCTCTGCTGGCTCACACACACACACAGCTGGAGCTGCTCAGAGGTCTCTCACACAAACACACACACACACACACACACACACACACACACACACACACACACACACACACACACACACACACACACACACACACACAGTAAAAATCTACTTCATTTGAATGAAGTCTGGAAATCCACATGTGCAAAGGGCAGCTGTGCAGACTTTGGTTAATAATTTACAGAAATATGGAGGTGCTGATAAAACCAAAGGAAAATGACGGACATTTATTTTTCAAGGGCAGTTTTGTTTTCACACAAATAAATTTACATTTGAGCTTTGATAGAAACAACACAGTTAGCTTCACAAAGTTTATGTTTCTCCTTAAGGAACAATTACCTAGATGTGACTGACACATTCTACCCGCTCATCACAGATGCCCCGCCCCTCTCTGCCGTCATGGCGTCAGACGCTGAGTCCTTTCTGAGCCCCTCAGCTCCCATCGCAGCTCGCGCCCGCGACGCCCACAATGCAATGCTGCAGGCGAACAGGCTGCCCTGGTGGAGGACACTGGGAGTGGCGGATGACGTTGACACCTTTAGCCCCACCCAACTTCAGGAACTGGAGATGGAGCTTGGAGGACTGTTTGTTGGGGGGTCAGCAGGGATCAGCAAACTCACTGAGGTGGACAAAATACACCTTTAACTTGAATGTTGTTCATTCTCCAGATGACTGCAAGTTTATCACATTTTTTTATTTGCTGCATATCTAACTTGAGATGGTGCAATGACTGCTCAATAATAAATTGTTGTTATTTAGATCCACAGTATTCTCATGCCAGGTTTGATGAAACCTGACAACGCTTCACGCTCTTTTCATTTAATACATGCATACAAACTGTGCACCTCTGGTTGTGGGTTCCATCAGGTGCTTGAACTTCCATGTCTAGTTTGATTTTTGTGAACTTTGTCTCAGCTTGATATCATGCATCTTGACAGAATTCAGAGAGGCAGCACGGTGAAAACACTGACAGACAGATGTGTTAAGCAGAGAGTCAGCATCTATCTGCAGGTGACACTTGTACAGGTAGGGATTACATAATGACTCACAGAAATACAGTATAACTCTTGCCTAGCAGATAGAAATACTGTAGTGACAAGCAGCGTGAAACAGCAGAGGGAGCTCCTCCATCACCACGGAGCGATGCTGGTAAGGGTCTGAGGATGATCACAGTCAAGGGGTTGGTTGTTGTCCTTCTATGCAGCCTTTAAAATTGTCCATACAAATTACAATGTATAGAAAATGTTCAACACCATCACTACACCCTGTATTCTGATATTTGTAGTCATTACTATGAATATTTCATCAGTAATATTTACATATTATGTTAAGTATAAGATATAGCATAATACAACACATGCTCTCATGTCAAAATGTGGAGCTCTGGATCGATCACATCCATTGATTATTGATCTGAGCTGCTGGCCAGTAGAGGCTCAGCAGGCGTTACATAAGCAGCCGCCTGTCGGTCCATCAGAGGGAAACGACTGAAAGAGAGCAACGCTGGAGTCAAGCAGGTAGGAGCTCTGTGTGTGTGTGTGTGTGTGTGTGTGTGTGTGTGTGTGTGTGTGTGTGTGTGTGTGTGTGTGTGTGTGTGTGTGTGTGCGTGTGTGTGTGTGTGTGTGTGTGTGTGTGTGTGTGTGTGTGTGTGTCTGTGTGTCTGTGTGTGTGTGTGTGTGTGTGTCAGTGAGATTAAAGTGCTGCACTTGACTACAATGATAAGTTACTTTCCTTGAGCATTTGCATTTTCTCCTACTTTATATTGTTATACTGGAGAGACTCGTCCCACCACGTCACTGCTGTCTGAGTATTTATTCTAGTGTATCTGTGTTGCCACTGTGTATTTAATGCCTCCATATGAACAAACCTTATTGATGTTGAGTAG